>JAEUWQ010000534.1:0-19382 GCA_018524765.1 Podaxis sp. AQ799166 | reverse complement strand
TGCATCCCCAGGGGTTTGAACCCGGGACCACACAGCTGAAAGGTCTGGCAGGAATTAAGCCTACATCCAAACCCCTCGACCATATGGCCGACCTGCCATCCTTTTCTTTGACCTCTGGGACTCCCAATCAGCAACTAGAGTGAAACATCTCCTCAATCACACCCTTCTATTCAAGAACTGAGTCTGCACATTCCAAGGAGCTTCTATGCACACTGCCACCCCCCTATGCAACAGGTGCTGGAGGTGGGGCCACCCTACACACCTATGCAGGGCTTGCAACCCAAGATGTTCTATCTGTGGTGACCCTCATCACACAGAGAATCACCATCATGACAGCTTTTGCTGTCACAGAAAACCTGGCCTGAATCCCCATCCCCCCACCCCCACTAATATTCCTGAGTGTCCTCATGTAACATCCTTCAATTGCCTCTCATGTGACTCAAAAGATCATCATGTGAACTCCAAGAAATGCCCATTCTTCTGTCACCAATATGACTGAGTATGGATGACCACCAAACTTCATGAACTCAAAGTGGAGAAAAACCAACACAATTTCAACTCTGGTGCAGTTAATGTCTAAAGGACCTCTTAACTCATCTGCTCCTTCTCTCTTCTCTACTATTCCCATCCTCTTTTTTAACATTCATTGTTCCACTTCCCTTGTTGAACTTTTACTAAATGAACCTTTATTTAAAGACATTCTCATCCTTTGCATTCAAGAACCCCCATTTGGTGTTATATGCAATATCCCCTCTACTGAGAACTCTGAAGGAGTTCCATATAAAGGAATGCCATACAACCCTGACTGGTGTATCTTCCTACCTGATGAAAACCACCCCCATATGGCAACTTTCATCTGCTGTTCTTGTGATTCCCTTATGCCCAGCTCTCATCTGGACATCATTACCTCTCCTGACTTTGAACTTATTACCTCTCCTGACTTTGAACTCATTTCTCTCTCTTTCCCAAAAAAGATTTATTTTCTCAACTGCTATTTCGAACTGTCTGATGACTCATCCCTTTCCTACCTTGAATCTCACACTCACCTCCTCCCTAAAAGCCTAGTATGTGCTGGAGGGGATTTTAACTCCCACTCACCCAAGTGGGATCCTCACATCACTCACCACTCCACCAGAGGCAACCTCCTATCTGACATCATGAACACTTTAGGTCTCACCTTGTCAACCCCAACTGAGGCTAAGTATACTCACATCCCATATGACATTAATAAACATCTGTCTGTCATTGACCTTGTCTTCATGATAGATGAACCTTCTCAAAGCCCAGTCCATCAAATTCACAATGACTGGCAGTACACCTCTGACCACTGCCCCCTCCTCACCTCCCTTCCCATCCCTACCCCTTTCCAACCCTTTATTGAGAAACTCACCATTCCCTGCAACTCTGAAGAAGAAGCTGCATTCCTATATGCTATAGCTATAGGTGTTTGCCTTCAATCCATTCCTCCCACTTTCCACTCAAGCAATGATGTCCATTCCTATGCCAATGCTATGTCTCAAATCATCAAGCAAGAATGGCAAAGAAATGCCAAACTTGTCAAGATCTGTGCTAGGTCCAAGCTGTGGTGGAACTCCAAGTGCTCTAATGCCTTAAGAGCCTTTCAGAACCATAAATCCAAAGCCAACTGGACCAAATTCTGACACACCACCTGTCAAGCTAAGTACACCTTTTTTGACAAGAAAATTAAGGACATAGCTGAGGAAGATTGTTGCCCATGGGATCTCATGTCCTGGGTTGGAAAACAGAACCTCCCACCATCCCAGTCCATCACATACAACAGGAAGAGTTGTGATGAGTTGGATGACCTCTGGCATGCTCTCAACTCTTCTTACAATTCCACTTCCAATTGACCCATGGACTTGAATGCCATCAAAACCTTTGATGCCCACCTGGAGCACCCATGGCTCCCCTTCTCTAATGCTGAGCTCTTTGACACCCTCAACCTTTGTGCTAATTCTTCTGCCCCTGGACCAGATCATCTTTCTTGGGCACATATCAAACACATAATGTCCAATGACATTTTCCACAACCACTTCCTCACTTTCACATCCAAGTGCATCAAGTTCTCTACCTGGCTGGAACATTTCAAGAATTCCACCTCCATCATCATTTCTAAACCTAACAAGCCACACTACTCCACACTGATGATGTTCTGGCCTATAGTCCTACTTAATATACTGGGCAAACTCATCAAAAAGATGATCTCTGCCAGGATGCAATTCAAAGCATCCCAACATGGTCTTATCCACCCCCTCCAATTTGGCAGCATTATTCAGTGCTCTACTGAAGACACTGGCATATATGTCACTCACCTCATCTGTACAGGCTGGAAATGCAAACTCAAGACCAGTGTCATTGCTCTTGACATTGCCCAATTCTTCCCATCCACCAATCACACCATCCTCACTGCAACCCTCCATTGTCAAGGCTTCAATTCACATCTTGTCTCATTTTTCTCTAATTATTTGAAAGATTGATTCACCACTTACTCTTGGAACAATAAACTTTCCCCCAAATTTCCAGCTTCTGTTGGCATTGGCCAAGGTTCTGCTTTATCTCCCATCCTCACTGCTCTTTCTCTTTCCCCATTTATGTACAAGTTTTCTGATGACCCCCATTGTAAGATAGTCTCCTTTGTCAACAACAGACTTATTATTGTACAGTCTGACTCTTTTACCACTAACTGCCACCTCCTTGCACAGGTTTACAAAAACTGTGAAGACTACCTATGTTGCCTCAGCTTTGTTCTCAAAAGAGACAAAACTGAAGCCCTCCATTTTTCCAACCAACCCTCCTGTGACCCTAATCCCCCTGTCATCATCAATGACTCCCTCACCATCCATCCAAAATCCTACCTCCAATACCTTGGCTTCTGGTTCAACAGAAGCCTCTCATTCAAAGAACATGTCCAGTTCTACTCAACCAAGGTATTATCCACCATTTGATGCATGTGCATGCTTGGCAACTCCATCCATGGTCTCTCTCCTCTCCACAAGAGGCTTCTATATTGTTCATGCATTGTACCCATCACCATTTACAGATTCCACCTGTGGTTCAACTGCAATGCCAGATATCAAGGACTTATCAAATCCCTTCAGCATATGCAATGATAAGCCACCCTCTGGATCACAGGCACATTCTGGACCACACCATCAGGTGGAGTTGAAGCTATTGCTGGCCTCATTCCTATCCAGTTACATTTATTCAAACTAGCCAAGAGATGCTCCCTCCACTTCCACATGCTTCCCCCTTCCCACCCCCTCAAACTCCTTACATGTGATGTTGATCCTTTAAATGTATGCCAAACCAAACTACCCTCCACCATGCTTGATTTCATCTCAGATGCCCAGCTGGTCATGGACTGGTTCCAGTGTCTCCACCCCAGCACCAAACCTGGCTAGCACTTGCTGGACTTGTTTAGTGATCAAATCAAATTTATCAAGTGCCCTGACCCTTCAAAAGAAGGTGCCATGGTGCTACATATCACCAATGCCTCCTATGCTTGGGACCTTTCCTTTTCTTCCCCTGTATCCCTTTTAGTAGCTACAGACAGTTCTGTTCCTTTCAACCCTTCTCTCTCTGCCACCTCTGCTTTTCTTGTCTTTAACTCCTCTGATTTAGACATCCTTTCTTCTGCTATTCACCCTTGTGGTGAAGTTACTTCTTCTGACTCTGAATCTTATGCTCTGTGTCTCAGACTCTTTTCTTCCATCTCTCATGCCTCTTTTCTCGACTCCTCTTCAATTGTAGTTTTTACAGACTCAATTTCCTCTGCTAAATTGCTCTTTTCTTACAGACCCCACAGCACACATCTGGACTCCATCACAGTCACCCCTCTCCTACATTCCTGGCTCTCCTCCTCTCCTCTCAATCACATCTATTTCTGGTCCATCCTGTTGTCTGCCAACTGGTCTATCCATCACAAGGTGTACACCCTCACCAAGTCCCTTCATCTCCCTAACCCACATCATCAACCAATTCATACATCCCTCAGATTTGTTTGCAACCACTATATGCAGAAATGCCTGTTGCTCTGGCAGCAATGCATGAACAATCTGACATACCATGGTCACTTGTGGCTCTCCCTACTCAATCCTGCTGAGCAGCCCCTCCAACCCAAGTACACCAAAGGCAGAACTTGGCTCAACTCACCCCTTGGAAAGAATGCCTAGCTATGTGCATACTTCACATGCTGTGTCACCAATCATGCACCCATTGGCACCTTCCAACAGCACTACTGTCCGATGCATGTGCATGCTTGGTAACTCTGTCCGCGGCTTATCCCCCCTCCACAAGCGACTCTTGTATCGATCCTGCGTCATCCCCATCGCCATCTACGGGTTTCGCCTGTGGTTCAACTGTAACACCAGGTACCGTGGACTCATTAAGTCTCTTCAATGCATGCAATGCCAAGCTGCTCTCTGGATCACGGGCACGTTCTGCACCACTCCCACTGGAGGGGTTGAGGCCATTGCTGGTCTCATTCCCATACAGCTTCATTTATTCAAACTTGCTAAATGATGTTCCCTCCGTTTTCACACTCTTCCCTCTTCCCACCCCCTTAAACTCCTCACTCGTGATATCGACCCACTAGACGCGCGCCATACCAAGCAGCGCTCAACAGCACTTGATTTCGTCTCAGACGCCCAACTGGTCACAGACCGGTTCCAGCATCTCCACCCCAGTGCCAAACCTGGCCAGCACCTGCTGGACTTGTATGGCGATCAAATCAAGTTTATCGAGTGCCCTGACCCTTCGAAAGAAGGCGCCATGGCGCTTCACATAGCCAATGCCTCACACGCTCGTGATTCTGCCTTCTCTTCCCCTGTCTCTCTTCTTGTAGCCACAGATGGTTCCGTTCCCTCCAATTCCTCCCTCTCTGCCATGTCCGCTTTCCTAGTCTTCAACTCTTCTGAAACTGACATTCTCTCTTCCGCTGTACACCCTTGTGGTGAAGTTACTTCATCTGATTCCGAATCTTATGCTCTACGACTTGGCCTCTTTTCCTCTATTTCTTCTGCCCAATCTCTCAATGTTTCTTCTATCGTAGTTTTCACAGACTTGATCTCATCTGCTAAACTTCTATTTTCATATAGGCCCCACAGCGCGCATCCAGACTCTATCGTGGTCACACCTCTCCTCCATTCCTGGCTGTCCTCCTCCCCTCTTAATCACATCCACTTTTGGTCCATCCCCTCCTCCACCAACTGGTCTCTTCATCACAAGGTGCACACCCTCGCAAAGTCCCTTCGCCTCCCCAACCCGTGTCGTCAACCCATTCGCACCTCCCTCGGTTTTGTTCGCAACCATTACACCCAAAAATGCCTTTCTATCTGGCAACAGAAAATGAACAATCCATCTTATCATGGTCACAACTGGCTCCCTTTACTCAATCCTGCATCGCAGCCTCTTCAACCCAAGTATGCCAAAGGCGGTACTTGGCTCAATTCGCCCCTCAGAAAGAACGCCAATTTATGTGTGTGCTTCACGCGCTGCATCACCAATCATGTGCCCATCGGTGCCTTCCGACAGTGCTTTTTCCCTGGGCGCCATATCATCTCCTGCCCATGCGGTGAACCACTCGAGACTCGTGATCATCTACTTGACGATTGCCCTCGCTTCCGATACCCAGTAGGATACCGTGATGGCTTCTACTGGGTCATCCAGTTCCTAGACCAGAACCCCGCGGCCTTTTCATTCGCCGACCAAATTCAAGGACCCATTACACAAGAGGAGTTCGCCACACGCTGCCTCAACAGAAGAGAGTGACTTGCAAGAAATGGAGTACCAGATGTTCACTGAAGGTCTTTCCCCTCCATCATCTACCTGTATCGTAGTTAGCTCCCTGCTCCCATCTCTTCCCATCTCTCCTAAACCTTTTCGTTTTCCTATCTCGATTCGTTAAGTTAGTTTTACTCTCTTCTCACCTCACCTCTCTCATGTAGTTCATTTACTCTTGTCTCTCTTTCTTCCTTTCCTTTTCTTTTTCTTTTCTCTCGTCTCTAGTTTCGGTATTGGGACTGCTATCGTGCACCCATTTGTAGTAGCTAGTCTATTGCAATAAACATTGATTTAAAAAAAAAAAAAAAAAAAAAAAAAAGAGGCAATTAAGCCCCATGATGTTGTTAGTGTTGGTGATGTTGATATTGAAAAGGGCATTGCCAAGAGTTTCATGGATGGATGACCAATCCATTCCATGGGTTGGCTGTGCATCACCATGAGGCTGCACATTAGGAGGAGGAGAAATAGGAGTGAATGAGAGGATAGTGCAAAGGGGATCAGAGGGTTGGGATTCATCCCAGGTGGCACCTGGGGTGGGTGGGACGAAGCCATAGGAAGAAGCAATAGCTTGGGAAGGGGATAATACTCTGTGAGATGATGGGGTGATCTCAGGAGATAAGTCAATTTTGTCACAAGCCAGTGCAATGGAAGGATGAATGGAACAAGGAGTTGAGAGGCCTTGAGAGCCTTCTTGTTCTTCTTCTTCAGCTTCCTCAGCAGAAGAGATAGAAGCTGCATCGTCATTGTCTTTGAACTTCATGCTTTTTTCTAAGCAATTAGAAAGAGATTGATCTGTAGAGTAGGAGCATTTGACTCCAATAGAGGGTGTAGGAGAGGGTCCTTTGTGGAGGAAGTCTTCTCTAGTGTTGTTGAGGACAAATGGTCCTTTGGAAGGGTCTCAAGGTTGGGTGGAAGTGGGTGCCACACTGGCACTAGAGCAGCACTGATGAATGATGCCTGAACGAATACTGCTGGCAGTCTTCTTAACACCTCCAAAGAAGCTGCTAGATTCCTTGGAGTCTTTCATAGGGATTTAGAACTAGTTTGTTTATTCCTTGTGCTACAAATAACTGTGCCACTGAAATGATAGTGGTAGTTACTGAGAAAGGAAGGTGGCTATTAGTGTGGTTATCAATGATGATGACTATAGGAGTGCCATCATCCAGTCCTTACCCCACTGGCTTGTGACATATGCTTCAAACCAGCTTTCAGCCACCCAACTCCACAGTTCCCTCCAACATACCATCAACCCTGAGATCTTGGTCATCTTGATCAGTGATGAATGGGACCATACTCATCCAGATCAGTTCTGAGGTGGTGGAAAGCAGACTGATGATGCCATGAGTGTTGAGGTGGGTGGAAAGGGAAAGGATAAAGGGAAAGGGAAGGGGAAGGGGAATAAGAAGGGCCCATGCTGGATCTGCAGTGGTGAACATTGGAAGCCAGAGTGTCCTGATAAGGACAAGATGAAGAAGGGGGAGGGGAAGAGTGGAGATGCACCCACTAAGCCTAATGTCAGTGCAAATGTGGTAGAAGAAGACAAAGATTATGCCTTCATGGTGGAGGAAATGTCAGATAGTGAGATTGACTCAAGTTGGACTGACCCTGAAGTCAGTAAGTGGTCAGATGGATCCTTAGTCAAGGGGGAGTATTCTGTTAAGTCAGAGGATTGGTCAGACTTTGAAGAGATGGAAAGTGTCAACAAAGAACTTAATGATGCATGTACAACTGGCATAGAAGATGCCAACATTGCCAATGATCCCATTTCCCTGACATGAGTCAAGATTTTTGACTCTGGTGTGACCACCCACATCTCTCCTTACAAGAGCAACTTTACCTCACTCAAGTCAACCCCTCCCAAGCCATTACATGCCATTAACAAGCAAGCCTTCAATGCCATTGGGAAGGGTGAGGTCATCTTTACCCTACCCAATGGTGCTACATCATCTCAGCTGCACCTGACTGAGGTGCTTTACTCTCCACAAGCTGGCTACACCCTCATTTTAGTCAGATGCCTCAATGATGCTGGTTTCTCAACAACCTTTGCCAATGGAAAATGCATTGTCTGTGATGTCAATGGCACCCATGTAGCAGAGATTCCCAGAAACAGAAAAGGGTTGTATAAAGTCATCAGAGAATGGGATGAAGTTAATGTGGTTACCAAACCACTTACCCTGGATGTTCTCCATTGTTGACTTGGCCACATTGCTCCCAATGCCACTAGAAAGCTCCTGCATGATGGACTTGTCATAGGCTTGAAGATGGAAGATTGTGGAGACACAGACTTCTTCTGCAAATCATGCACATATGGGAAGACAACCCAGTCACTGATCTCCAATATTTGAGAAGGTGAGAGGGCAAAAGCTTTTGGCAAGGAGTTTCACTCTGATGTATGGGAACCTGCTAGAGTAGTGATGAAGAAAGGGCAAAGATACTATGTTACCTTCATAGATGACTATTCCCATTGGACACACATTGACTTCCTCACCACAAAATCTGAAGTCCTATGCTCATACAAGGACTTTGAAGCATGGTGTGAAACTCAGTTTGGCACACACATCAAGACATTGCATTCAGATCATAGGGGAGAATATACATCAGCAGAGTTCCAGGCACATTTGAAATTGTGTGGCACAGAGATTAAACTCACCATACATGATATGCCACAGCATAATGGTGTTGCTGAGCATTGCAATTGAACAATTGTTGGATGTACTCATGCTCTTCTCTATGCCAGCTGTTTGCCCAAATTCTTATGGGCAGATGCCATGGTGCATGTTGTGTGGTTGATGAACTGAATGGGTACAAAGGCAGTTGCTGGCATGACACCTTTTGAGGTGTTGTATAGGTGGAAGCCAGATCTACAGACAATCAGAGAATGGGGAGAAGAGGTATGGGTCCACCAGGCAGGAGGGGATAAGTTGAGTGGCTGGGTGAAGAAAGGATGTTGGATAGGCTATGATAGTGAGAGCAACAGCTCCCACATCTACTTCCCAGATTCTGGTGCTGTTAAGGTTGAATGGAACTTCTGCTTCATCAATGTGAGTCATTCCAGTCTTGAGGGGGAGAATTCAGCCACAAGCAAGCCTCACAACAACCCACCAACACTGCCAGACCAAATGACACCTAGAGCACATGCACTGCCCACCCTGAGTAATGCCCTTTCACCTGATGGACCACCCCCACTTGCCCCCTTTTTCTCTAAATGTGGTGAACACAATAAGGGCAATGTACACAATGATGGAGAACCCACCACAAACACACCTAAGCCCACTGACAACAGAGAACCCACCATGAACCCATCCAAACCCAGTGCAGCTAAGGAACATCCTTGATGTGCTCAAAACCCAAGTCAGAAGGCCTGGGCCATTCTTGAAGGCAAAGCAGTTACTCTGGCTGAGGAATTGGATTGGGTGGAGGTCCAAGCTTTAGTAGCAGAGATGGAGGATGTTGAGGCACTGGAGCCAGAAAATTTGAGGGAGGTGAAGAAACAGGCTGATTGGGCATTGTGGAAGAGGGCCATAGAGGAAGAGTTAGAAATGCTGTGAGAAGCTGGAATGTGGGAACTTGTCAAGGCACCATCAAATGCAAATGTTGTCAGCTCAAAATGAGTCTTCAAAGCCAAGAAAGATGTTGCTGGAAATGTCATGTGTTACAAGGCTTGACTTGTTACCAAAGGGTTCTTGCAAGTCCCTGGTGTTGACTACTTTGACACATTTGCCCCCATTGCCAAACTTGTTTCAATTCAGACTGTCCTTGCCATTGCTGCTGCTCATGACATGGAAGTGCACCAGATTGACATCAAAGGAGCATACCTGAATGGGAAGCTCACTGACAAAGAAACAGTGTACATGCACCAGCCACCTGGCTTCATTGATCCTGCATTCCCCCATCATGTCTGCCACTTGAAGAAGACACTTTATGGACTTAAGCCGTCTGGTAGAAGATGGTACCAGTGCTTGTGTGAGATCCTAGTGGACAACCTAGGATTCACATGATGTGATGTGGACCATAGCATTTTCTTCAAGGTGGTGTCCCCCAACCTCACTATCATTCTTGTCCATGTTGACAACTGCATGATTGTGGCCACAGCACTTGCCTTAATAGACTGGGTAAAGAAAGGGGTTAGCAAATTTGTGGAGATTAAGGACCTGGGAGAAATCCATTGGCTTCTGGGAATTGAGCTGAAGAGGGACAGGGAATCAGGCAAGCTCATGTTGTCTCAAGGATCATATATTGACACTTCCCTCTGCTGTTTTGGACTTGAAGATGCAAAACCAGTCAGCACCCCAATGGACCCCTCCACATGTCTTACCTCTGACCAGTCACCTAAGTCAACTGCTGACATTACTTGTGTGGCCAAGATTCCCTATCAAGAAGCTGTCAGCATGCTCATGTATGCAGCACTTGGAACATGTCCTGATATCACTTACACTGTCCAGGTTCTCTCAAAATTCTTGAAGAACCCTGGTGACACTCATTGGGAGGCCATCAAAAGAGTTTTCTGCTACCTGAAGGGCACATGTGAACTCTGGTTGACATATGGGGGCTCTGGGGAGGGATTGGAAGGCTTCACAGATGCAGATGGCAACATGGCAGAAGACCATCATGCCACATCTGGGTATGCATTCATAGTCAATGGTGGTGCAGTCTCCTGGAGCACCAAACAGCAAGAGATCATGACTCTGTCAACAATAGAGTCAGAGTATGTTGGTGCAACACATGCAGTGAAAGAGGCCTTGTGGCTTTGTTTGCTCATCTCACAGGTTTTTGACTCAGTCCTCCCTACCACTACCATTTTCTCTGACAACCAGTCTGCCATAGCACTCATGAAAGATCACCAGTATCATGCCCACATGAAACATATTGATATCCAGTATCACTTCATTCACTGGGTAATCAAAGAAGGCAGAATTTGTCTAGTTTACTGCCCTACTACAGATATGGTGGCCAACATCTTCACTAAAGTGCTTCTGTCCCACAAGGTCAAACATTTTGCTCATGAGTTAGGCCTCAACATGCTTTGAGGGGGAGTGTTGGAGTCAGCAAAGCTGTGTTGAGTATCTCAAGCAGCTGCCGAAGTGTGTACCTGAAGCAGCAAGGAGGCAGGTAGGCTGAAACAAGGACAACCAAATTTCATTTTCTGTTTCTCATATGACTTATGTTTCTCTCTGTTATTCTTCCACACTTTCCCCTTAACAATGGCCTTTAGTATAAAGCCATATACAGTGTGTGTTCCCACTTCAGTACTTGTGCGTATTTCGAGTGACTGAAGTGAGTATTCTGTACCATGCTTAACTGGGACTTGTATTGATGGCCTTTATAACTAGTATACCTCTGTATCTTTCAGGTATTGAATATATAGTACTCGCGCATATTTCGAGTGACTGAATATACCTCTGTATCTTTCAGGTATAAGGTGTGAGGAAGCTCCGAGCATCCGATTTTCTGAATCGCCGCGAGCGGTTGTTGTAGTTGTTGTCCAACTCCGGTGCAAATAGCTACCGGGCAGTACACCCATAGCGGGGTTGCCAGTGTGTTGTCATATTCAAGGCGTTCGAACATGGCGCGACTAATCACATGACCTCCCAAGCCAAGCGCTTGGGAAAATAGCCCAAAAAAAATATTACGAGCTTCAGCCACTTCGGTCATGCCCGACACCATTTCCAGGTCATTTTACAAGTTCAGAAGCAATCAACACGTATGATATACAGAATAATTAATACAAGGAACTTTCATATAAAATTCTGATTCATTTCTGAAGTTACTTATTGCTTCCCCAACTCCGGCAGTCCAGCAGCTTTGAGGCCAGCGTTTACCTCATCGAGGTGATCCAAAAACCTGGCCTTCAAGTCATCCCACATCTTGGGCTCGTGCTCTACATGAATCCGTCAGTTGTAAAGCTCAATCATATTAGACATAAGACATACCGTGCTTGGTTCCACAACGATTCATAGCATAATCGGTGATAGTGAACGGCAAACTAGATTCAAACATGAAAGCTGGCGAAAGGATATAAACCAGGGTTCCCAAGAATAGCGCATGGAAGCTGACCTAGGGTTCCTTTGGAGATCTTTTCTGGTACTAATTCCATCTCTGTCGCGGCCTTCCATACGTCGTACGACACTGTGTTTTGAACTCAATGACTTCATTCACACTTTAAGGAAGAGACAGGAAGCGCACCTCCGTGAGGACAGCAATTCGTTTCAAAACTAGCGCCTCCTATACAAGTTGTCAGCCCAAGTGACCGAGGCGATGTGCTCCGGCTTTGACATACCAGGCTGGAAGCTATCACTACGACCATCATAAGCTCCGTAAATAAGACCCATAAACTCGGTAGATGTGTTGCGGTGATAATACTGCGAGGATTTCAGTAACTAGTCGAACTAGCCCAAATAGCACTCACAGGTGGTCGGAATGTATTGTCAGCTACATCCCATCTTTCGCCGGCAATCAAGAAGTCGGCCAAGGGCACACCAGGCTGCTTCGACTTTGCAGTGAGAACACAAAAGCAGGACGGATCGATATGGTCACGGGAGATACTGCCAACGAAGATGAACTTCTCCATGGCATACTTGTAAGGGACGTAGCTGGACAGATATACATCAGGAGCCTTGTCTTTTTGAGTTTCTCGAGACCTACTTTCCGTGCCATGCTACTACGTCAAAGGGCGTATGTTCCTGGTGGCAGACATGCAATTCACCAGATACCCTACAGTTCTTTCAGCACCAAGATTTCGAAGAGTTGCCACTCCACTCACTTATAAACGATATTCCATGGACTCTGATCGATATCGAAGCAGGCGATTGGCGTCTCAAAATCTCGCGGGTTAGCCAAACCGTTTCCACCCAAAGCTCCGAGCTCTGGCAAAGAGTAGTGCGTTCCATAAATCTCTTGAATATCTGTCCACCAACAATTTAGCATACAACCTTCGGAACGGGACAGACGAAAAACCAACTTACATCCTCGAGAAGGCCCATCCGGCAGGACGACCTGGTAGTTAACGTCATGACGATCGATTAACACTCTAGTTAAGTCACTCGTGATGTAGGGCCCGCACCTTAAACTTCATGCCACGCTGAATCACACACAACTCCCCAGGCCGGACCATCATTCTGAAGAGAGATATCGATCAGCATCAATCCGCTCCATGGAAATTCGAAGTCCCATAATCGGGCGTTCACTCGTCCCGGAAACAAGTGTAAGGGACCTCCATAATGTAACATATCACCTGAACAGATAACCACAATACTCACTTGCCGAATTCTGTTTGAATATCCAAACGACCCTGTTGCGGCAGGATCAACATATCTCCGTCGTTGTTACAGAATGCCCTTTTGTCCATAGAAGCATTCGCGAGATACACATAAATAACCAAGCCCTCCCGCAGGGTTGGATCCCCACTGCCAGCAATAGTCTTCAAGCCGTCGACCCAATCCACTTTCTCATTGTCGGACGGAAGCTTGAACGGGTACCATGCTAGTTGTGTCGGGCTAACGTGTACCTTCGGGTTCAGAGGCAGGAAGTTCGACTCGAGCTGTACAAGCAAACGAAAGAAGGTAGGTTGATGTGAGTGTTCTGTTCGATAGAAGAGCTCAAGTTCAAAACATACATCGGGGTTTTCCGGCAGACGGGTAAATCCCTGGTGTGCAACAGATGGCCTGATACGATACAGCCATCTAAGCCATAATCAGCAACTTTTATACAAGGCCATCCTGGTGTGAACTCACGTATGGAGGTTCTCTGCTCGCGGCGCTACGAAAGAAGAACCTGTCATCTGATGCACGATGTCATGAGTCCAAATACACATAACGGAAGTGATGAAAGCCAAAGGCTGCTTACACCCTCGTTGTAGAGCCCATACTTGTTCTTCTGTGGGTTATTCTGTCCTTCGGGGAGAACTCCTGGCCTAAGGCATGGAGTTGAGAATTCTCATATTTCAGAACAGAGAGAACATACAAAGCTTCACTAGCAAAGAGGTTTCCGAACCCGACCTGATATTTATAGGGGTCTTTATCGTTGGGTTGAGTTGTGAATGCTGCTTGAGCGGTAGCACCAGAGGTAGCTAGAGACATTGCGGATTTCAATGGTTGCAAGAGGTGACTTCATCAGGCATTCTTATATCTTCCCCTAGCCCCTCATGACTCCCTTCTAGACCAAGGAGTTTCTCCTCGAGGAAAGATTCTCGCACCAACAAGATCAGATTCCATAATCACCCCTGGAAACTCCAACACATGATGAGGAGAGTAGTGGGGCACCAACAACCCTGCCTAGATTTAGAGTGATTAGACTCCCGCATTGGGCAGAATGTTCGCATTGGTGGTAGGTGAAGGTGCCAGAAAAACTAATGTACAAGAACTATTCCTTCTATTTCATCAATACAATAAGTACATCAAATGATAGATCACTCTTTCTTTGTCGTGTATTTCTCTTTGGGTCATCTGTCAGTGCAAGGGGTTCTCCGAACAAATCACAAGACAGGGGATGTTCACTGGGAGAGTTGCTTAATCTTCAAAATGATTGCTGAGAATAGGGTGTGGTCATCATGAGTATGATGTGGGGTGGTGAATAAGAGTTGCACTACACTGAGGATCGAGGTTCTGATAGGGGATTTATTCCCACAACCCCCTGCATCCCTCCTTAGTCATTCCCATATAACCATACTTCGGAGTGAGTTGACGTTCTAATAGCTATGTCCCAAATTTAGACCCAAGCTGAAAAACAGTCAGCATATGTATTTGGATGCCCGAATATACTGCTTACTCCAGTTTTCTGGTTAAATGATTCTACCACCAACACGAAGGGTGACTGCCCAACCTTCCTGATGGTCTGATGACCAGTGAGAGATCTCCCAGACATGTTCAAGAACAGCCCCCTTACCTGTTCTGAACATCAATGATGTTGAGTGTTGGTTTGTTAATCAATCCCACATCTAACCCCTCCTGGTGACACCTTAAAACAGCATCATAGGACCTGTATAACATTTCCCCAAAGGTGATGATGTATCCAGCAGTGCCTTCAAGAATAACCTCATCCTTTCCAGGAACAAACTGGTCATCATCTTCAGAAAAGTGTGTCTTCCTGTCTTCCTTAAGGATCCAAGTTATCTCAGATGCTCATTCCAAGCCTTGTGTTATGAATATTGAGCACTCTGAGAACACCGAGGAGACTGAAGAGACCATGGAATGATCTTTCAAGGAATGGGATTTGATGAAGTGCATGATGATCAGTTTGTGGCAGGAAATGACAGAACTTAGGCAGACATTGGATTAGGAAATATGCAAGAAGATAGATGACATGTGCTGGTATCATGGAGTTTACTTCCCTTGCAATGACAACTTGTGATAATGCTGAACTTACTTCTTCCTTATTCAGACACTTTCCATTATTGGACCAGGTATAAGTTTACTCCTTCCTCTCTTGTACTTGTATTGCATCAATTGTGTTTGCTCTTGCAGACTTTCACCTCATTCCTCTTCTATGCCCTATGCCCTATGCCCTATGCCCTATGCCCCACCCTTATGCCTTTTGTCTGCTTTCCAACCAATATGTTACAATTGATCTGTTTCCTTAAATAGTCAATTGGACTAGTATATATGTACTGCTTGGACATGTAAATTAGCAAGTCTAATCTTAACAGTGTTGTAACATTTTGTTACCTACTATAGCATCCAACTCTTCACCCTTGTATCAGCTTTTCCCTCTTGGTATCTCTCTAGTGTTGATCCTATGGAGTGTGTGATCTTTACAAGTTCACTGCCTAGAGACAATGTGAATTGCCACCTGAGGTTAAACAGAGTAGCTCCTTCAGACCTGTATGGGACAAGGACCTCTACTTGGCTCTTACAAGGATAGGTCTTGACTTAGGTGTTGTTTGACCAAAGAAGAAACCTTGTAACAAAACCCAAACATAATTGTCCAGCCAACAATAATGAGGGATGTGTTATGAATATCACAAACTCCAAGACCACTGAGGAGACCAAAGAGACCAAGGGACAGACTTATGAAGAGTGGGATTTGATGAAATGCATGATGATCAACTTGTGGCAGGAAACCACAGAACTTTGGCAAACACTTGATTGGGAAATGTGTGAGAAGGTAGATGAAGCATGCCAGTATCAATGGAGTTTACTTTCCCTGTGATGATGACTTGTAATGAATGCTAAACTTATCACCTCTATTCTTAGACATTCTCTATTATTAGGACTGGGTATGAGTTTCAACCTTTCTGTTGTGTCTGTGTTGCATCAATTATGTTTGCCCTTGCAGACTTTCACTCTATGCCTTATGCCCTATGCTCTATGTTATGAACCAGCCTAGCACACCCTGCTGCAACATCATCTACAATGCCTTAATCCACAAGCTTGGACTTCCCAACACCTCCTGCCACACCACTCAAGATACAGGTATACCAGATGAAGACCCCATTCAATATCACAACCTAGCTTTCACTAACTGTTGCCTTCCAGGCCATGCATCATTATTCTCAGAAGACTGGCTGACACCTGGACCACTATTCTACTCCACTGACCATATGATGACTGAAATCCTCCATCACTTGGGAGAATGCTCCCTTCACTCACATCTTCGATCCTGATGGGTTATATGTCTAGATGATCTACAATAACTTCAACTCTGCCTGGGCACATGGATGGAAGATGATCCCTTACACTGGAGAACCCATAGTATTCCTTCATCCCTACATGATGTATCCACCTGAGGTCATTCTGCACATCATCAAGTATGAAGTTGCTCATGGACTCTACTTTTGAGAAGTAGAAGTCTATTGCCTTGATCCTAACTCTGACAAACCTCCAGCAATCCCTCCCTGTTGATCACAGCTTCCTCCACTCTACAGTGTTGACTCCAATGTCCCCAGCATTGATGACTCAGAACCTGCTGCAGATCCTCCACCATACCTGTTAGGTTGGTCCTTATCACCGGTCGCCTAAGCTTTGCTAGGGGGCGGCTATCTCACTAGATGGTTTGCAGAGGTGCTAGGATCTAGCAAGAAGGATCACGATAAGAAGGTGGCGAGGCAAGTGTCCAGTTAAGTACACTCAGGAGGTCGAACGTCTATAAGTTGAGAGTATGACCAATAGAGCGTTTACTACCACACTGATCGTGAGCTAACGTCAATCCAGAGATAAAGCGAAAGCAATATTCTGAGATTTAAGAATATAGGAAGCTTGCACTTCCAGTACATGGGCGGCTATTTAAGCTTTACTTCTAAGGTCCAAATCTAGTAACTATGACGAAGTAAGCTATGAGTTCGAGAGTCAGATAGAAGTGTAACTACGGAGCGGAACGAGACGAGAATAGAACTAGGACGAGAATAGAAACAGGGATCAGAAAGGAAACTAACTAAGGAAACTGTTCAAGATAGAGTTCAGGCGGAATACAGGAGTACGAGGCGAAGTGTCTGTAGCAAGATAGAGAGGAAACTATTTACTAGTTGTATTACAAGTCCATATCGGGATGAAGGCGTCCGTTAGAAGAGTCGGAAGAGTAGGAGTCAGGAGACGAGGCGGAACTAGGAACAGGGAAGTTGCCAGTAGAGGGCAACGAGTCAGGAGAATCTTCATGGAGGAAGATGAGGCTGCGGTGCGGGGACGATGATGATGATGATGATGATGATATATCACCAGTGACATATGGCGGTGGATATGGAGGAGGATCACCGATGGGTTCTTCTGGGTTTGACTCGTCGATACCGGGAACGTTGGAGTCAACGCTGCGGAGGGGTGGAAGCTGAGTACGATGGGGAGGGATGGCTGGGGGCTCGTCGGAGTTAGGATCGACATGGTAGACTTCTACTTCTCAAAAGTAGAATCCGTGGGCAACTTCGTACTTGATGATGTGCGGGACTACTTCAGGTGGATACATCATGTAGGGATGGAGGAATACTATGGGTTCTCCGGCATAGGGAATCATCTTCCAACTGTGGGCCCAGGCAGAGTCGAAGTTGTTATGGATCGTTTGGACATATAACCTGTCGGGATCGAAGACGTGAGTGAAGGGAGCGTTCTCCCAAGCGATGCGTAATATTTCTGTCATCATGCGGTCAGTCTTGTAGAAGAGTGGTCCGGGCGTTGGCCAATCTTTGGAGAATAGAGATGCGTGGCCAGGAAGGCGATGGTTGGCGAAAGCTTCATTGCGATAGCAGGTAGAGTCTTCAGCTGGTATACCCATATCTTGAGTGGTGGAACGAGAGGCGTTAGGAAGTCCAAGCTCGTGGACTAAGGCATGGTAGATGATGTTGCGGCGGGAGGTACTAGGCTGGTTCATAACAATACCCACCTCCCTACATCACTGCAGATGTCTCTTTGTCATCATCATCATCATCCTTGCCATATCACAGCATGCTTGTCATTCACAAGTCAGATTCCTCTGACTTGCCTCTTGTTGGGAACTTCTCTGTTCCCAGTTCCACCTTGTCACCAGACTCTTACTCTTCTGACTCAGATGGACACCTCCACCCTGATATGGACTTGTAATATAAACCCAGTAAATAGTTTCTTTCTTATCCTTGCTACTACAGACTCTTCACCTTGTATCCCTGTATCCTGCCTGAACTCTAACTTGAATAATTTCCTTATCTAGTTAGTTTCCTTTCTTGTCTAGTTTCTATCCCTGTCTCAGTTTCTATTCTTGTCTCACTCTGCTCCATAGTTGTGCTTCTCTTGACTCTCAGACTTGTAGCCTTACTTTGTCATAGTTACTTTCTTAAGACTTTAGAAGTAAAGCTTAAATAGCCACTCATGTACTGGAAGTGCAAGCTTCCTATATTCTTAAATCTCAGTGTTATTCTCTTAACTCTGTAATTGACATTAGTTCATGATCAGTGTGGTAGTAAACATTCTATTGGTCATATTCTTGACTTATAGATGTTCAACCTCTTGAGTGTGCTTAACTGGACACTTGCCTTGCCACCTTCTTATCATGATCCTTCTTGCTAGATCTTAGTGCCTCTGTGAACCATCTAGTGAGATAGCTGCCCCTCAGCAAAGCTTAGGTGACCAGTGATAAGGACCATCCTAACACTCTATGCTTTCCTCTTTATGCCTTTCTCTTGATATTCATCCTCTATGCTACATTTGATCTACTTCCTTAAGTAGACATCTGGACTTGTATATGTACACTGCTTGGACCTGTAGATTAGACAAGTGAGTGTTACCTTAATGAGTGTTACCACTTCTTGGAATGTGTGATACTTCCTTGAACAACAGCAGCCTGTTAAGTCTACAACTCTTTTCCCTTGAAGACAGCTTTTCCCTCTCAGGCTTCTCATCAATGTCTTGTCCTACAGAGTGTGTGATCTATGTGAGTTTACTGCCTAGAGACAACATGAACAGCTACTTGAGGTTAAACAGAGCAGCTCCTTCAGACCTGTATAGGACAAGGACCTCTGCTCATCTCTCTTACAAGGATAGGCTCCAACTTAGGTGTCACTTAGCCAAAGAAGAAACCTTGTAACATCAAGATTAGACTTCCCTCATGTGCTGTAAGCCTACTGAGGCTTACTGGGAGCTTAGACCTTAAGTTCACACCGACGTACAATAAGCCCGATGTATTGGGAT
>JAEUWQ010001922.1:0-12474 GCA_018524765.1 Podaxis sp. AQ799166 | reverse complement strand
TCAATCCATCAAAGTCGTACGACTTTTGATATTACATAAGCAAACTCGATGTAAGAAAGATTATGAAGTAAACAAACCAAAGACTAAAGCTTTCAGATAAAACAAAGAACAAATAGATTGAAAACATAATAAGTAAATGTTTAGCGAACATTTACTAAGTTCATAACATCCCAATACATCGGGTTTATTGTACGTTGGTGTGAACTTAAGGTCTACACTCTAAGTAAGCCTCAGTAGGCTTACAATATCCCATTGGAATGGAGGTGAGCCGAAGAGTGCCAAGGGGCATTTGGAATGTGGTGAGGTCCCTAGATTCTGTAGCCAGTGAGCATTGGTTGAACCCAACAAATAAATCAAAAACTCCATAACATCCTTGCCCTCCAAATGACTCTGCATAGTGCTCAACAGTTGGGGGAAGCCCACTGTCTTTGATTGTCACAGCATTGAGGGGCTGGAGGTCATGTACTATTCTAAGGGATTTTCCATCCTTCTTTGGTACACAGAACCATCGTGATTGATATGATGAGCTTGAGGGTTTGTACACTCCTGCAGTGATTTTTGCCTTGATAATGTCAACAACTTGTTGATATATGCTGGGCAGAATAGGAATATTTTTGAGGATCCAGGGAATGTGCTCGATAGTGGGGATGATGATCAGGTTGAAGTACTCAGCTGAGAATTTTCCTTTCTTGTCTTCTGTCCATGTGAAACCCAGCTCCTGCTCTCTGATTAGGTGATGAGCAAGTTTCTCCTCCTCTGGCCATAGGAATTCCTCCGTGTTGACTTGCATTGTGTCCTTTCATTCTTGGGTGTACCAAGTGCCTGCATGGAAGTCTGGTGGGCAAGTGGGAAGTGTTGGGAGTGTTTCGAGTGAATCGCAGGGAATGCAGTGGACAATCTGAAAGTTCTCAGGTAGGGTGGTGGCCACAGGTTTGACCCAATTAGTGACCTTCTTGTAAGCGTAGGTAGAGGCTTCTGGGGTGGTGTTGTTAGATTCTAAACATGACAGTGAGATTTCATATATTTCTTGTGGTTTGTGGATGCAGGGAAAATTGAGAGATGTGAATGAGAGAGGAGATATCATGGAACAAGAGAGTGTGGTAACTGAGGCTAGGGGTGCATGTGATGATGTACTGTCTCCTTGATGTATATTGGTTGAATCCTCAACATCTAAAAACCCTGCTGGTGCAACGAGTGCCAAGTTCGAGGGCACATTGGGATCATGATAACTGCTTGGGTGTTCAGGTCAACCAATGTGAGATGGGAGTCCCCATTGGTGAAGTGACAGGTGCTTGCTTGTGTGAGTGTGAGGAAAGGGCAGCCAAGGAGCATTTCATATGAGGCATTTTGCACAACCTGGACTTGTAGATAGAAGATGTGTTGTCCAACACATGCTGGTAGGTCACAGAGTAATCTGATGGTCGCATCCTTCAACGAGTTAGCTGATTCCATGACCAGGGTTTGTTCAGCCAGGAGTGGAATTCCGAGCCTTTCCCAGATATCTCAGTGGACAGCAATGATCTGCGATCCTTCATCTAATATTGCCTCTACTGCTACCTTTTCATCCAGTTCCAGAGTTATTGCTCGAAGATCCTCGACTTGATTTGCTACAACCAGGGAGTCTGGGTTTCTTGCAATCTGTTGCTGAACAAATGTAGAGAAGCAAGATCCTGTATCACAGGAATCTTTGAGTGTCGTTACACTTGTTGCCGGTCCTGTCAGTATTTGTCACATAGTGACCTGGTCTCTAACATATTTTCATACTTCCAGAGCTATTGCATAGAGTTCTCATTGCGAGAGGGTGATTGTTCCTTCAAGACTTCGTTGCATGACATTATGGATGATGGTCAGGTCTTCAATGGGTGTAGAGTATCAGTACTGTGGCTGCTGTGTTGTGGATGTTGCCGCATTACTTGTGGGGGGCATGAGAATTACAGCTGGTGGTGCTTGAGTCGCCATTGGTATGTCAGTTACTGGAAGAGTGACATGTTTGTCAGTGGATTGCGTGTTCACTATGGGGCTGTTTTTCAGTTTTCCTGTTGCCCCTAACCGTTTCTTGATGTCCTCTTGCTGTTTGAGTGCCACTACTGCCACATTGTCCAGTATTTGTAGTTCTTGCATGTCCTGAATAGAGGTTGAAGAGTTAGTGACATTGATGGATAGTTGTTGAATGGGAACAGTTTCCAGAATGTGGGTCTGAACAGCTGGAAGCGCTGGATGGTTGGTGTGCCAATTCTCGATGTGTTCCTTGAGGTTTCAGCCAGGCACTATCTGCAGTGTCACTAGAGTCCTGTCCAGAAGGCAGATCTGGTCCATAGTGTTCTTGATGCACCATCCTCGTCGTAAGAATTCTTCGAGCCTTTTGCATTGGCGGAACGGATGATTTGGATCCCAACAGAACCCACATCCAGAAAAGCAGCTTCAGGGGCCTGCAGGCTGAGTGTTTGGTTGGGGGGGGTATGGTTGTGTCCCAGAGGTGGGGGCCCCGAGTCAGCTCACCAGTTTGTTGATGAAAGCATTGGAGACCATGATTTGCTCTATTGAGGACATGTCAAAGGTTTCCCTGGGTACTGATGGTGGTGGGGCTGTCACTTCAGAACCTCCCAGGTTAAGTGTGCCTCCCGTGCCATTTCCATTGAGCAAGAACTGGGCTGCTTGTTCAATGTCATTGATGTCCCATGGATCTGTAAGAGGGTGATGGGGGTCCTGCAGTCTCAGTTGTGTTCGCAGCTGGTTCCTGAAATCTATGTGAAACCTGGCCATAAACATCTTGTTTCGTTCTTGCCGAGAGATGTGTCCTTGGTTTAGTAGCCAGTTAGACATCACGATGAACTTCCTGTAGTATTCTCTGAATTGGATTTGATCCCACATTGGTGTTGCTGCTTGAGTTTCCACAAAGATTTCTAGGTTAGTGACAGTATAGCGATTCTCGTCTTCTGCCCCTGGGTATAGTGCTGTTATGCTGCATTGGAACTGAAACCAATCTCCATCATGAGCCACTGGGCAGCTGTTCCATATTTCATAGTTGTCACCATTGAGGTACCTTATTGTGTGCGTGATTAGCTCTGGTTGCGTCAGGTTACATTCCCTCCCGAGTATTTCCATTTCGTCGAAAAACCATTTGAGGGATTGTGGGTGCCTGTCGAACTTCAGTGCTCCTCGGTCATATCGTGCCGGCATGTATTGGGGGCTTTGTTGGTTAACCAGTATGGGTTGCAGCATTGGGGGCTGTGGTGGTACTGGAATTGGTTGCACATTGGGCTGATATGGTGCCAATGGGTATGGTGGTGTGGGCAGTCTCTGGTATCCTGGTGCTGGTGGCAGCTGGTAATGGGGAGCAGGTGGCCTTTGTGGCAGAACCATCGGGTTCTGTGTTGCAGCTGGTTGTGGGCTACCATAGTTGCTCCATTGCACCACTCGGAGGGGATAGTGAGGGGATCCAGTGGACTCAGTTCAAAACAGTCCTGGGTTTGTTGCTCCGTTGAGTGGTGAAGGCAGAATTGGCAAGCTGTGGGGAGAGAGTGGGAGTGGTCATTGTCATGATGGTCCTCCTTGATCTTGTTGATTGAACCATGGTGGAACATTGTTATTTTGTCCCTCCATGTCAGATACTTGTTGTGATTGGTATGCTGTTGACGGCCGGCTTGGTTGGACAAAAGGGCTGAGGTTCCTGTCTGCTTCTTCCGAGTTGGACCTGCTTATTCCACTTGGTAGTTCCCAGTTGTATTCACTAGTGTTGCTCCTGTTGGATGTTGAAGGGAGGGATTGATAATCTGGGGTCCAGGAAATGTTGGGCAATCAGGATGGTCTTGGAACCCCTCGCAGTGGGCTCCAGTTGTAGAGACAACAGATGTTCTGCCACAGAACATATCAAAAAAAAAGAAACACAAGCACGGTTGCGCCCGTCGACCGTTTCAGGCAGCAAGACCCCAAGAGTAATCCAACAACCCAGAAATACTGCTCCCACAGCCTTGACCCAAGATCGCGGTTCAGAGACGCACCCGAGAGAGAGGGGGATCAAGAGGAGGAGAACTAGAGCAGAGGAGAACCGAAAGCCCCGAGGGGTGGACTGGATGCACGGAAGAGAAGGTGAGGGAGGAAACGAAAGGATCAATTAATAGGAGTGTCGAGGTTACAAGTATTAGTCTCCGAGTGTCCCAGAAGAGAGTGCCTTTCTACTGCTGCTATGCTGTACTTTATAGTGTCGAACCGAGTCCGTGCGTCGTATGCTACCAAGGCCAGTCAGGAGAGAAAGTAAGGACGGATATTAAAGGTGGGATAGTAAATGTAGTAATATGGTTCATAGCCGGACCCAATGTGGTACTTAAGACATAACAGTGAAAGATATATACCTAAGACAGGCCCTCGTTGTCCGCCTTCCCTTGACGAGCATGTCAGTGCGAGTGTTGTGATGACCAATAGTGATGGATGGTCGTTCGATTGCCGTTTTACGAGTAAGCGGACGTCCGTCCTCACAACGGGCCCCGGCTCTCTCCCTGTTTATTGCGCAATCCTAAACTTCTCGCCAATGACCATCTACACCGCCCTCAATAACCTTCACTCCGTCCTCAAGGTGGACATGTCAAAGCCTGGTTATATATTGTTTTACCATGCGTCATTTAGTGAATTCCTATGTGACGTCAAGAGATCGACCCCACAGTTTTGTGTTGAAGCGCAACGTACCTATAATCGATTCTATTCCGCATGTATCAGTGCACTCTGCCATTTATCAACTACCGGTACTAATGAGGTGAGCAAAAGCGTATTGACCGTCGTTTCACATCACATCTCGTGATTTGAAAGGGAGAACCTTCGGGAACTGCCATGCAAAGGTGGTGGGCAAATAAGTGACGATCGGTGTGGCAATGATCGCTTCTGAAACGGCTAGCATTTAGCACTTCAGCACTCAGCGCTCAGCCGCCTCAAGGCCTCAGCGCTCGGCACCTGCCTGCACGTTATGGGCTGTTGCGAGAAACAGCAACATGCCAGCGTGCTGCTTCCTTGCCCTCCGTCATCCCACCGCCTATCCTCACTGACATACTCCAACCTGCTACCATTCTCTCAATGGGCTTTTTTCAAGAATGCCACGACTTTGTGGTCCGAGGTCTATTTAATCTATTCATTGAGCTTAACCTTGGCGATGGCACACAATCCACCAGTGAGTATCAACTGGATGATCTGAGGAAAATTGACATGAATACTCGACCTTGACAGAGGGTAAAGGCATCGATGCACTACTGGGAGTATCGATGCTAGAAGCCATCCATGATTCTGGCGCACGCGATCCCCCACGATGTTTTCCCGGTACTCGCGAAGAGCACATCCGCAATATCACTAGCTGGGGCATGGGCGACTGGCAGACAAAGGCTCGCGTGCTATGGCTGGAAGGGCCAGCAGGTGTTGGGAAGTCCGCGCTTGCGCAGACATGTGCCGAGCGCATAAAGGATAGACTTGGCGCATCATTCTTCTTCTCGCGACCCAACAACCGGAACAATCCAGCACAATTTGTGCCAACTATCGCCTACCAGCTTTCCACTAAATCCAAGGCTTACCGCGACCTCATCGATGCCAAGATCGCAAACGATCCTTCTGTCCTCGAAAAATCGATCGATGTCCAGTTCCGAGAGCTGCTCGTAGAACCATTTGCACAGTTGAAGAGCCGGGACCATGGACTCGGTAACAAGGTCATTATTATCGACGGTCTCGACGAGTGTGACGGTCTCGATGCGCAACGTGTTATCATCGAGGTTGTCACCACCTCCGTTCTTCAGCAGAGCACTCCCTTCTTATGGGCGTTCTTCAGCCGCCCAGAGCCTCACATCGTCGCTGCCTTTTCAGAAGATCAAATCGGGGAGATCTGCTGGAAATTGACGCTTCCCGTGTCCCGCGATGCCGACAAGGACATTGAGGCGTATCTTCGAGATGGATTCAGGATGATCCGGGCCAAGTACAACATCCCTGCAACAATCTCTTGGCCGTCTGAGAAAGACATTCAGCAACTCGTTCACCAATCCGCCGGCTTGTTTATTTATCCAGCCAGTGCTATCAGATTTATCGCCCACGGCCCTGGCCCACGTGGTCCCGAACGACAGCTCCAGTTAGTACTCGAAGTAGGGAAAAATAGCAACCACAATTATTCCGTCAACCCTCTATCGAACTTGGATCAATTCTACATCCTCGTGATGAAGCAAATCACAGAAGATATCCTTCCCACTACATTGTTGCTGTTGCTGCTCCATTTTCATCACGTAGGGGGTGACGACTACCTCTCTAATTATTGCGCGATCCTTAAGCTCTCGCCAATGACCATCTACGTAGCCCTCAGCAATCTTCATTCCGTCCTCGAGGTAAAGGAGACCCGTAGCGGAGTGCCGAGCCATCTATCGTTTTACCATGCGTCATTTAGCGACTTCCTATGTAATATTACGAGGTCGACCGCGGAGTTTTGCGTCGAGACACAACATACCTATAACCTGTTCTACTCTGCGTGTATCGACGCGCTCTGCCATTCGTCAACCCCTGGTCCTAGTGAGTGTGAAGCTGATACCAGGGTCAAAACTGAACAACTGACTTGCATCTTAGACGAGTGTAGTATCAACACGTCGGCTCAGCGGGCCAGTCCCGGACAAGAAATGAGAGATCAAATATATTCAATCGCGGCGTGGCATTGTTTTATGTTCATGGGAAGCATGGACCTCGAGGCCGATGTACTGCGACGGTTTTCGTGCCTCAATTGGAGCCTTGTTGTCGAATTCTGCAATGAGTTTCGTTATGACTTGGAGGCATTTGTTGAGAAGGTATGTCACATTGCAGGAACTACCGCTCCCAATGGCGTGACCTTCACCAAATATTGCAGATACCCCAAATGTGGCGCCCTAAAGTCATTCGTTCATCCGAATGCAGAAGTTCCACGGGGCTGGTCTTCACAGCTCAACAAGGCGGGCTTTTAAACGCTCCAGAAAAAAAGTATTCTATCCGTGGAAATGGTGACAAGATGACCTTGGTGGTGCGAGATGAGGTGGTACCCGTCCCCACCAGCTCGGCCGATACTCAATGCCCTACTGATGCCTTACCACAATCGTCAAGAATCACGCGCCTCTCGGGAATGCTTACCCAGGTACTAGAAAATGAGGAGAGGAGAAAAACCTTGTGGTGCCTGGAAGGTGATAGAGCGCAACTGATAATAGACTACTTATGCTCGGTGAGCATGAGAGGCTTCTGAATCTTTCAGCTTACAGAATCTCATTGTTCGCAGGTGCTTATACGATCGGAACCTGCAGCACCTAGCTTCCGGAAACTCGTTCTCCAAGTCCTCCGCAGGCTCTCTGAGACCTCAACGCTCTACCCTCGGTGTTATGTGTTGGAAGGCATTGCCTTTGACCATCGTCAACCCGTTAGCACTGGAGGTTTTTGTAACATTTACCAGGGTCGTTATGGCAGGCAGAGCCTCTGTTTGAAGCGGGCATGGGTGTCTGCTACATCGGGGAGGGAAAATATTCAGGTATCTATCCCACATATTTCTGATCCACCATTAACCTGCCATCAGCTTATTGGCAAGGAAGCTGTTCTATGGGGTCAGCTCCACCATCCCAGCATCACACCTTTCTATGGCGTTTATTACCTTGATGGCACAATGAGCGGAGATATTTGTCTCGTGTCCCCCCGGATGACTAATGGCAACCTCGTTGACTACCTCCGGGTCAACCCCCTTGTATGTCGCAAATCTCTTGTGAGCATCATTCCTCTCCTATGCTGCGCATGCTTGACTGATCCCACCTGTTCTGAGATTTACGACGTAGCCTGTGGTCTTGATTATCTACACAGTGAAGGGATAATTCATGGTGATCTTAAAGGGGTACTTCAGTTCATTCTCTCACCAGGCTATTTCCGCCTTCTAACTCATAAGGATTACAGATGAACATTCTTGTGAATGAATCTGGGAGGGCTTGCATCACTGACTTCGGTCTTTCAACCGTCTGTGATGGGATAATAGCACCCGGGAAAGTTGTGGGGATTCCGTTTCGCTGGGCTGCTCCTGAACTGCTGGATGAGGGCAGCCACCCAAGCATAATGAGTGATGTGTGGGCTTTTGGGATGGTCTGCTACGAGGTATGGGCGCCCTCGGATTCTTGAATGTTACTTGCACTCAGGAGAGTCAGGTCATGACACGGCGGATACCATTTTACGATTGCATGTCAGACCCCCTAGTGATCCGCAGGCTGCTTAAGGGTGTCTTGCCGACTCGACCTCTGGGGAAGCCAGAACTGGATATCGACCAGATCGATGATGCAATGTGGGACTTGATGGTGTCCTGCTGGACACAAGAGCCCGAAAATCGACCAACCTGCGCACAGATATTACAGAGCCCAGAATTTGTGAGACTTAAGAACGGGTACGAAGACAAGGCTGAGGATCGTCTGGTGCATGACGAGTGGCGGCACGCGATGCTGCAACGTGCTCAAGCATTCGCCAATTTGGATCGGGTTGAGGAAATCCTCCATGAAGTACGTATCTTGGAAAATGTTGAAGATGTATTTCGGTTGTTGATTTGCTCCAGTTATTGCAGCTCTAGCATGATTTTACTCCTTGTGTAGGGTGCACGGGGTGCAGTTGGATTGGATTTGTCATGTACTATCTTGTGGTCCTACTCCCCATGTTTTCTGAGGAAGATTTCATGGTCTATCATACTCAAGTACAGTCACCTCTCTCTTAACCCATAGCCCTCGGTGGAAGGGTCAAGCTATGGGTTATGACAGAGTATGGGTTATCAAAGAGGTTGGTTTTTAGCGCCAAATATATTCATTAAAAATTGAAAAAAATCATTTCCGTGCTATACTATGCAAAAGACTTCTATAAGCAAAGGGACAAGGCATAACTTGTATACTATATGGCTTTCCGGGGAAAACAGTCAAGGATACTTGTATCCTTTAGGTTTTCTACCTCCTCCAGATGAAGTTGATGGTTGAATGTCGCCAAAATCTGTTCCATTGACCTTGAGAATGAGTGGTTTGTGGTGGAGAGATACCCATTGATGAGCATAGAGCCTTGAGTAAGCATTAACGGCTTGTGACAGTGACTGGTTCCAATGAGTCATCATCAACATCATCATCACCACCATTAATTTTGCTGTCTCTGCAAGTGTTGCATTTACACGCTTCAGATTTGATTTTGCTTTGGTCTTTGAGTTATTTGGTTGACCCTTGACAGCAGCACTGTCATTTCCAGGGCCTGGAAGAGTAGTTATTTTAAATAGAATCCACCAAATTTTATTCACATATGTTTCCACTTCTTACCTACTGTCATAGGCAAGTCACCTGCAGCCTCCCGCAACTTCTTTACTGTGAGTTGCTGCGCTTCATCAAGGGTATTGACTTGCTTCGTTGGAGACTCCTTGAACAGAGCAACAATGCGAGTTTCTTCCACAAAGTTGCCCTCATTATCGAGCCATTCTTCATCTGCGGTTGTAATTTTTTCGCCTCTGGACAACCGGGACTCGAGGGCAGTCTTCCGAGCTGATACCTGGCGTTTAAGAACACACAGGCCCTTTTCCAATGTCTCAAGAAGGGTGGCTGGCTTGGGTGGCATGAGGTAGGCAGTCACAAAAAAACACTCTAACACATTTTTTTCTTTCTTTTGGCTGCTCAGTACCATTGTCGACGTATGAAACTTGCTGTGCTGGATGTGAAGATCGCGCTATTGGTCATATTTTGATATAAATCTATTGTATTATGTCATGAGCGCTATGGGTTTTTGGCTCGGATGACCTATGGGTTATGGGGTATGGTAAAGTTATGGGTTATGGGCGTGGAACCCCCGCGTACCAACTTGGTGGAAGGAAAAAGCTATGGGTTACTGGAGAGTATGTGTTATTAGAGATATGGGTTAAGAGAGAGGTGACTGTATGGACCTGGGCAAAAAACAAAAGCCGAGAAACGATCTACAATGAAAGATGTTCAATGGGGCTATTGTCCGATGCGAAGGGCCGTGTATCCACTCTTTGAATTGTGCGGTGTGACTTACTCCTACTACCTTCGAATGTGGTATTAGAAAATGGCTCCCCCTTGGCGCTTTACTCCCTCGTGCGTTTGAGGGGTTGTATGTTTGTCAGAATCTTGTCTGGTTCAAGCGTACCTCTTTTTTGATTACATAATAACAACACCAATTGGCAAGAGCTCGAAGTTGTGTGTGTCATGGCCTGCTATGAGCCAACAACATGCCGGCGAAATCAGAAAACCAACGCCGAGGCGTCTGTTCTCTCTAGACTCTCTAAAACCCTCTGGAAAGCGTGCTGACCAGCCAACCAACGTTCTCACACAACTCGATGAACAAGTTGAACTTCAAACTCAGGTTCAGCCGTGGATAACCTCCCCGGGCGGACGGGACCATTTGACATCCAGCCCCGTACAAGATGCGCCTCCAGCACCAGCGGCCCATAGAGAGCACCCCAAAGCTAAAAAAGTTCTGCCGTTCTTGAATACCACTTCAACGAGATCTGGGTCGCCTGATTCTGGATCCTTGCCGTCGCCCCCGCAGGCGAGGTGGGATTATATACGCCAGCATGTGTTTATGGCTGCTGGGAGATCAACTACACCTCCTGCATCTACAACTGTTACGCCGCCGTCTGCGCCTCTCCCACCTCCGCCTATACCGCCATTTCATCACCAGCAGTCGGCATCGGCGTCGTCTTCATTTACCTCCTTACCTGCTATCGCCTCCGCATCCGCATCGGTACCCACTCGCCCACCTTCACGGTCACAAACGCCCAAACCGGGCTCGCGCCTCGCAGCTAGGTTCGGCTTCAAACAAGTGGTGGAGCACGCACGTGAGGCTGCTGTTGACGAGAATCGAAAGTTTGCTGAGGATGTATTAAAAGCATGTTGGGCTACACGGTCTGTTGATCATTTTGGACATTCTGGTGGGAAGGGGAAACAGGGGGATACGATGACGACTGGAGCAAGTGCGTCTGGGAGACAGATGTATTTGCCGTTCACGAAGACAACAATGTCGTCTTTGGGGAGCACGGTCTCTGGTTCGGGGACCTCTGGGACTGGGATGGGGGCTGGATCCGTGGTGTCGTTGGCGACGGTGGCGGGGTCTGGCACGAAGAAGACTGAACAGCGGTATTCGGGTTCTGGCTATCCTTATACACTCACGTTTGCCTCCACTTCCGTGTTTACCACTGCTTCTGCCTCTGCATTGCATCTAGGCTCTGGTTCTGGGAGTGGCACCGGAGTACAATACACAGCACCGTCGGTGAGATATCTCCACCAAGTCTTATGGCAAGCCTCTGGGTCGACGACATCAACGCTACGCTCGGTTTACCTCCCCCACGAAAGTCTGGTGTTGTCGGCACTCCTCATACCGTTTACATCAACTAGCTCGGGCGTCGGGGATGAAGCTTTAGCGAAAATAGAAGAGGAACGGTGGTTATCGTTGGATACATTCGAGGTGTTGGTCAAGACTTGGCCGCCCGCCAATGAGGTTTGTGTTCTTATTCTATATTCGCATTTAAAGCATTGTATTAATTTGAACCCAGTTAGCTAGTGCAGAGAGATGTCTGTGGTGCGCTAAGGCCGCCCTCCTAGCTCCATCGCACCTCCGCAGTAGGATACTTGGTGCGCTGTGGGGGCTCACAATACCAAGCGAGAATGACCATATGTTAATGTCGTTTGATACCATCCACTCAGTCGCGAATAGCGTGTTTGTCATCCTCCCCCTTGCCGCATCTCAATCGCAATCGCAGGTGCCTCGATCGCAGATACAATCTCAAGACGAGATCTCAAATGACCTAAAAATCATCAAAGACATCATCGAGCATCTATCCTCTGGCGCCCTGGATGAGGATGCCGTCGAAGAAGAATACGATGCCAAGTGGGATTCGCAGATTGATACAGCGGAGGATGTGAGAAGGTTGATGCTGTCAGAAGCGGTGATGCGTTGTATTGAGATGTGTGAACGAGAAGTAAGGATTTGGCTGTTGCAACACGCGGTTGAGGTTCGTCTCTTCACTCCCCCTCCCCGTTTCGGATTTGGGGTTGATTCGGTGTATGTCTTCGTATAGGAACATTGGTTCCGGTCACCTGAACACCCGACGGCGATGCAGACAGCTATTTCTTCCAGACAGATGATCCACTTCTGCAATGGTGTTTTATCGATACTGTCTTTACTGCCTCACGAGCTTCGCCACGACCTACGTACGACGTTAACGAACCGTATCGTGTCGTTGCTTGAGAAGCTGGTCATTCCTGAAGTCACTATTATTGGTGTTCAGGCAAAGAATAATGGGAAGGACAAGGAGGGACGGAGGGACGGAAGATATGAGAAGAAAAATGTAGCACTGGAGGCGGTGAAGGCCGTAACCAGGGTTATAGTTGAGATTTTGTGTTACCCGGAGGACATAGGTGTGAGTGTGGGAGTGAGGTGGGCTGTGGGCGTTGTCAGCCGGTGGTATTCCCCTCCTGGTAGTGGAGGTGG
>JAEUWQ010002335.1:0-16864 GCA_018524765.1 Podaxis sp. AQ799166 | reverse complement strand
GGAATTAACAATTAATTAATACAATATTGATTGCCAAGAAAGGAGACGACCACGATAGTAAGGGCTTAACCCTTACAGATATTGTGATATATGTATTTTTTTGGCTTATGCTAATTGATAATATTGTCATGCAGTTCCAGGACCCCAGGGGCATCTCAGATATGGCAAGTTGGTGATGAAAAAACAGACCATGTCCGTACGGGCGACGGTATCCGGGGCTGTACAAGGTTCCTTGGCGAACTCCTGACCGTAGATCTATCGGCATCAATTACCATTTGCTATCATAGTCCTAATCATCCATCGTCTTTATTTTTGGATACATTAAGGACCGTCCACGTGAACATGCAAGATTCTATCCGTAAGGAACGGTGTCGTCACTGCTCTGATGTTGATAGTGGGGTATACAGTAAAAGAAACACGAAGGTTCACTGAGATTGTCGTCGCAGTTAAAGTTCTCACATGATGCGGTAAATGGAGTGAATAGAGGAGAGACAATGTAAGTGTGGCTACCAGCACGACGGACTGCACGGCGCTTCCGTCAGTTGATGTTTGACTTCCACATTGAATCACAAATGGTGGAACATTTCATACCCAGCTAGCGGAGACCAACATCCCTAGTGGTAATGGCGACTAATACGGAAGAGAATTGAAGAGAAAGAAAATAGTCCCGCAGCCAAGCACGAGCCTGATTTCTCGTAGGTCGATCATTCCTCGTGAACATGCCCATTAGCTGAAGTGTTCGCCAGCTTCTTGCTCTCTCTGAGCCGGGCTGTCCCAACGTCTTTCTTCTAGGAACATAGGTTATGACTTATGCCAATATAACAAACGTAGGGTAGACAGTGCTATTACTGGCAGTATACCAATGGTTGGACGTTGTTAGTTTTGTAAACCCAGCTACATCGTTGCGTATCTTTACATCCAAAATCGTGTTGCGAAATATGCTGAGGATGTAGCGAGGACTCACACTGTTCGCAAATGCGGGGAACGTAAGACCGTCCTTCCTATAGCATCGGTCAGTACGAAGTCCTCGGGGCTGGGGGCGCGTGACGCACTGGAAAACTTCGGCATCAAGCCCCTTCCCCACCTTTTCCGGAGAAGTCGGGTAATTCCTTGTTTGAAGAAGCTCGTCATACCCCTTAACGGCACCTCCGGTCAGGAGGATTCAAATGGTTGCCGTTACAGGCGAACCCGAAGCTGGATTGGAACTTCATGCCTGCGTATTCGTTGAGCATCGTCTTGAGACTCAGTAAGTCGTCGCCTGGCAGAGGCGGTTTCTATGCGAATATTCAGCATAAGGAAGAATATAAACATTACACGAATAGTGATCATACCTGGAGTTCCTGACATATCTTGTCACAAATAATTTGGAAGAGACGTTTCGTAGCTCTCTGTCCAGCCGGAAGCTCTTCATAGAACATCTAGCGATATGATCCATCAATGGTGATGGGCAGTGACGAAGCTGACTCATTGTCTGCACGGAGATCTATGTGACTGGGATTTTTAATCCCTTCGAGTTCGTCCTGTATTGATACTACGACGTCAGGATGCTCTTTTGACAAATTGGATTGAGAGTCGGTCGGCTGGGTGGTAAAGACGGTCAATGTTGCTGGTGATCCAGGAGGACTCCCTGGGAGTTTGTGGTCAAGTCGTCAGTGGCCTCCTCTACGCAACCCCGTTATGAGCATATGGGTGTAATTAGGTATGTGCCACATTATCTTACTCTTGATACACCGAACCGGTACGTCGGGCTCGCTGTAGATAAGTATACAGTGTTTAAGATTGGGCACTCGGAAATGAGGCACAAGTCTCACCTAGAGAATCCTTATTCAATCGAGGTGCTCAAATATTCCTGACCATGGTTCAGCATTGGAATGTACATTGACTGTGTGTTAGAATTGAGATATGCAGATGACGTGCTTTGAGCGCGCCAGGATTCCGGTGGAGTTGATTTGTATGAAAAGCCGAACCTGCTCTGGAATGTGGTCGTGCCAGTTCGCCTGAGCGTATCCAAGAACTGTGCATCCGCAGAGCCACCAGCCAGCTTTACAGCCGAAGTGAAGGCGTCGTGTCGAATATTGTCACGGATAGATTTACTGCCCGACTGGACTTGATACAAAACCTGTCAAGTGGAGTCAATTAACCCTTTGTGACATCAGCGGGAAGACCACGTACACCCAGATAGTAGATCATGGTGAAACCAGTACGAAGTCCATCGAATGTGAGAGCGCCTTCCACGCATAATATCAACTCTCCAATCGCCTTGGTCTCCAACGGCGGGAGTCGTAGGTCTGTGTCATAGGTATAATCTTCCAAGTGGGCTCTGCCGTCGCTTGCAGGCTTGGTGGTAGTTTGGGCTAAGTTTGCCATGGCTTGTCCTGGTGGCGTTGTCACACAGGGACTGGAAGAAACACGAAAAATTGAGCTTACGCTCGGCCCAGATCGGTAGGCCTACCCCCGGGCTTTTTTGTCCGGGGGCGCAGAGTCTTTGCCCCTATATTCAAATTGAATTGTTTCTTGAACTCCTGCCGACCATAAGTGTAAATGAGGGACAACAATTTAGAAGGGCTGTCAACATTTCCGTCTCCACTGTCGCCTTCTATAAGAAGATGGAGGTTGTTACCGAGGATTTAGAAGAGCTCTCGCTCGAGTTGCAGTTCCTGAAAGAAGAGGCTAAGGTTATGGATGGCAGGGTTAGACATCACTACTGAATACGCACGTCATAACAGTGTGAAAGTTGTAGATGCTGAGATGACTTCATATGAGCTTGTTCTGGAATGTGATTACAAGGAACCAGTAGCTTGAGCTTTGGCTTATATATAGTGCTCCATCGATTTAGTAGCCTCGTTTTCGGAATGGGGATACTCGATGAGACCCTGTATGGATTTATTCTCGAAGGTGATTGCAAACTATACTTACCCCATTTTTAGGATGCCAGATGACTGAGCCACTGAAGCACATGATCAACTGCAAGGGGCTTCCACAAAGCATTCTCCTGCAACATTTCCCATGCACTGCCTCTGAACCTCGTCGAACTTTGATTGGACTGGACATTGAACAAAGAACCTTCTTTACTCCACGCCAAAAATATTGAACTCGGGCATGCCTCCGATGTCACATAGGAAGGTAGGTATCCACTTTATTAGCTTCAGGATTTTTGGGGTTGCTTCGCGTTTGGACCTGAACTTAAGATAGATGAAGCTTCTGGGGGCACTTCCTTCAAATACAACATATAAAAAAGGTCTCAGACTTCGTAGTGCCCTCCTTCACAGCCGTCGTAACTACTGCCTCACTTCAAAACATGGGGAACTCTACATCAACGATGCAGACGTATCGGGATGAGATAGACCAGAATATGAAAGACAAAATCAAAGAGAGTGCTATGTGGGAGCTTGGGATCGTGATGGGCCAACAAAATGTCAGAAGGCTTCATCCCCTCTTGTATATCCTCGTTTTGACACAATGCTGTCTCCAGGTGGCCCAGTACATCGCAGCCGCGACAAGTGATGGACCGGATCTCTCAGACTTCGAGATCTACATTTTCATGTCTGAGGTCGCCTCAGACTATTTCCCCCTTAGCTTTGGATACTCATGGAGCAATACTGGGGCAGACAAAGCCAAGAAGCCTGATCTTGGTTTTTGCAGCATTAACACCCCAATCGGTAGCCAGATCCCCGAATACCTTGAGGCTGAGATATTTAGGTAAGCTTAGCCCAACTTGTGTGAAATTCTCCAAATAAAATACTCCTTAGTAAATTGGGCCTGCCGACATGGGTTGAGCGTAAGCCCAGTCTTCCATGCTCGTTCCAATCCCCAAGTGACGATGCCATCAGAACAAGCCATGCCAGGCTTAGTCGAAGCTATTACCAAGCTTGTAAGCGACAACAAGGAGCCTCTTTGGAAGGTTGTACCTTTATCACAGACGTACGACTCTGCTGTTGGAGATCAAGGCGATTGGAGACTTGATGTCATAATTGTGTGCGTGGAAGGTGCCCTCACATTTGACGGGCTTCGTGCCGGTTTCAGCATAATCTACTACCTGGGTGTATGTTGTCTTCCCATTAATTCACGGAGAGTTAATCAACTCTATTTGGCAGGTTTTTTATCCAGTCCAGTCAGACAGTAAATCTACCCACGACTATCTTCGAAGCGGCGCCTACAATATAGCTGTGATGTATGTTGACCCCAGACCAACTACAGATGCAGAGCTCCTGGATGCACTCAAGTTAAGTGGCACACCCAATTTCCAGAGCAAATTCGGCTTCTCGTACGGCTCAACACCACCAGAATCCTTGCGTGCTGAGGGCCTCTCATCCGCGTATCTCAACTATGACACACAGTTGATATACCTCCCAGTTGTGAGCCCCGGTCAGGAATATTTGAGCACCTCGATCGAACAGGGACTCTTCAGGTGAGACTTGTACCTCACTTCATACCCAATCTTAAGCACTGTATATTTATCTACAGCGGGCTCGATATACCGGCTTTGTCTATCAAGAGTAGGATAATATGGCTCAGACTGTAATTATACCCACATACTCATAACAGCTGTGTAGAGGAGGCCATCAACGACTTGAGCACATACTGCCAGGAAGTCCTGTCCCGCTCATATTCATGGCTGGGCCAACCGAGCTCCTTTGTCCCCTGGATCACCAGCAGCATCGACCGTCTTTACTACCTAGCCAATCCAACTCTCAATCCTATTCGCCAAAAGAGCATCCTGATGTCGTGGTATCAGTATATTACAAACTCGAATGGGTTAAAAGTCTCAGTCGCATATATCTTCATGCAGACAGTGAGTCAGCTCAGTTACCGCCCATCACCATTGATGGACAGTATTGCCAGATGTTTTATGAAGAGCTCCCAGTCGAACAGAGAGCCGTGAGACGTCTCTTCCAGATTCTTTGTGACAAGATACGTCAGGAACTCCAGGTATGACCACAATTCGTACAAATATTTATCTTCTTTCTTATGGTGAATGTTCTCTCAGAAACCGCCTGTACCAGACGATGATTTATTGAGTCTTAAGGAAATGCTCACTGAGTACGCAGGCATGCAGTTCCAATCCAGCTTTGGGTTTGCCTATAATGGCAATGACTCCAACCCTCCTGACCGGAGACCCGGAGGTGCCGTCAAGGGGTACGATGAACTCCTTCAAACCAAGATCTCCCCGACTTCAGTGGAAGAGGTGGAGGAATGGCTTGATGCTGAGGTCTTCCAGTGCATCACACATCCCCAGACCCGAAGACCCCATGCTGACCAATGTTCTAGGAAGGACAGTCTTACATTCCCCACATTTGCGAACAGTATGTGGTCCTTCACTGCATCCTCAGTATAATTCTCAGCACAACTTTAGATAAAATCTGGGAAAAGATACGCAATGATGTAGTTGGGTTTACGGACCCAGCGGCATCCAACAATTGGTATACTGCCAGTAATAGCACCATCTACCAACATCCAGACGGAGGGACAAACATCAAGCAGTACTCCCAGTATGTGTATGCAGCTGGAGAGCTCGAACTGGATGGCGTGAATGTCACCAGGGTCTTCGTCTGTTACCTTGGCGTAAGTCATAGTCTGAATTGCGTTGAGTTGCATAAAGGTTAATGACCAACTAGGTTTATTGCGGAACCACGAAAACAAGTTGAGGGATAGGAAAGAAAGTTGGCCTGTCAATCCAAGGAACTAGGAAAGTCAGAACTGGGAGCCTTGGAGACATGATTTTGTTGTTTTACAAAATAAAGGGAAGTGTATGCATTTCAACAATATATACAAGCACCTTCTGTTTCAAGGAGGACAGTACTGCAGCAACGGGATACTCAGGATATATACTTTGATTTCCACAATCACAAATGGTGGAACATCTCATACCCGGCTAGCGGAGACTAACATCCCTAGTGGTAATGGCGATTAATACGGAAGAGAATCGAGGAGAAAGAAAATAGTTCCGCAGCCAAGCACGAGCCTGATCTCTCGTAGGTCGATCAATCCTCGTGAACATGCCCATTAGCTGAAGTGTTCGCCAGCTTCTTGCTCCCTCTGAGCCGGGCTGTCCCAACGTCTTTCCTCTAGGAACATACTCTTGCGCTTGATCTCTACCCACGTAAAGTATACGACTTCTAAGAGTATCACACTTGTACAGTCAGATAAATTCCATACACTCATGCCGATTACAAATTGCGTAAATCAAGAGATATTTGATCAACAAGACTACATGCCGCAAAACATAGCTGCCAATGGCGCCCTTTATTTCCAGGGTTCGTCGCCAGCGTAGCTACAGAAGACCTACGGAGGACCATTGTGTCAACATCGCACGTTCTGTATGAGAACAAAGTAACTCACTCCCAGGTAATAAACAAGCATCCTCTTCAAGTGAACACCTTCCTGGCCGCCGCTGCCAGGCTGGTTGAGAGTCATATCACCAAGAACATACAGGTAGAAGGCATATTGTTGGATGTCACGCAAAGCAGGGGTGGGATCGTAGTATTCGCGAGTGAAGTCAGCGGTGTACCACCAGTTGTTATCCTTGGGAGTCTCATCGCTGCCATAACGCATCATGTGGTCAACGATGTCATCATACACCGCGCCTATAAAGTACGCGGAAAGGTTAATTTGTAGGGACGGGATGGGTTACAAGAATGCGTACCCATAGCAAAATCGGGGAACTTCCTATCATCTCTCCTGCAACACACGAGCAAGTTCAGATGACTGACTGCAAACGAGGCCAAATGTAAACGCACTTAAACACTTCGGCGTCCATCCAAGCCTCGACTTCTTCCCGGGTGACAGGGTAAGACTTGAGTTGGAGCAACTCCTCGTACCCGTCAACCCTGCCTCCAGGTTTCTTGTTCGGAGGCTCCGAATTCGTGCCCTTATACTCGAAGTTGAATTTCTTTGCGAATTCCTGGGTGGCGTAACTGTACATGAACTCTTTGAGCTGAATGGGATCACTGATGTCGCCTGTCCCAGTGTCTCCTTCAACGTGCTGGCGGAGGTTGTTACAGAGGACCTTGAACAGTTCACGCGCAAGTTCTTGGTCGGCGTTTTGGCGTTCATAAAACATCTATGGCAAGGATGAAACAAGGTTAGGCGGGACGAAATTGATACACACCGTCATCATGTAGATGTATGTGACGGAGATGCCGACTTGGGTGTCCGTTGTCTTGTGGTCGTACCAAGACATGATGATACCGGTTTGTCTGATAGGGTTGTTCGTAGGGTCAGCAGGGATGTAAGTCTTGTCAAGACGCGTGAGGTTCCAAGACTCGGTCGAGGCATTGTTCAGAATTGACTTGTATTGTTCGAACGTATCCTTTATGGCCATGTCTATCCACGACTTGTGTGAGAGGGATACGGCATCGGAGAAGACGAGACTAACTCTTGACAGACGGCAAAGGAATGTTGATACCACTATAGACAAAGAGCGTCAGCAAAAAGACATGTGGCGCAAGTGTATGAAGCACCTGTAGACTTGGTGCTCGATGTAGTTCTCCAGGTCGTCGGTGTTGGTATCTGGGATGTAATATAACGAAGTATTCTGCGTGATGAATGCGCTGTCGACGCCTTGTGCACGATAGGAGTCTGGAGGAACATCTCCATAGGAGAAGCCGAACTCTGACTGGAATTTGCCTTTAGCATAGCTGTCGAGGGCGTTTTTGAGAAGCTCATCCGTAGTAGGGATGCTACCGCCCTGATCAAGCCAGCTTAGTTCGTGTACACTGTTTTGTACTCAGGAAACCTACGACTAGGTTGGCCGCGCCTTTGTATGCATTAGCTTGAATCTCGTCCCGAGTAGCCTTTGTCTCAGAAGTCGTCTTGTAGTAGACCTGGAAGAGGTCTCAGGAGGATGGCGAGAAATGGGTGGTTCGATGACTTACACCACAATAGTAGATGACGGCAAGTTGAGCCCGAGTGCCATCTTCGATGAGGGTGCCGAAGCAGTACACCATGACAGAGTTACACTTGAAGGTGTCCTGGTCTTCCACCCTGGCATCGTAGGTCCTTTGGTAGTCATTATATCTCCATTGCTTCTCGGTGTCGCGCGATGCGATAATGTTTGCAACATTAGAGAGGTCATTTATAGCAGTTTCTGTTGAGCACAACGAACAGCGCCAGTCAACATCAAGAAGAGGATGTGCGTAACGGAGGACATACGTTCCATCCACGCGGGCAGGTCGAGTTGGCTGTTGGAAAAGTACGCGTTAACCAGAAGGTTTCCTGGCCTCGGAACGGCAAAAGCTACCTGAAGATACCGGCCTTCAGGTAGTCGGTGACTTGGTTACCAATCGCTGGGATAATACTGCAAATCTTTGCGGCGGTTCTCGTGTCGCCAAGGTTGTTCGGAGGGTTGGTTTGTGCTGGGTCGTCACTATATTCGTACTTGTAGGTCTGTTTGAAGCGATTGGTCGCAATCTTGTTGAGCAGGGTCTCGAGGTTTGTCGTGTCATCCGTGATGTTGAAGTCCTGGGCGCAACGAAACATTGGTTCGGGCACAGGTGTAAGAAGAGATTAAGGTCATGCCTGCTTGAGGAGGTTGCGGGCGTTGTCCGTCAGTTGCTTGACGAGATCAGCCCTAACGTCGTCCAACGATTTCTTGGTTTCTTCGGAACCACCCATGATGTGCGAAGGTAATGTAGTAAAGGAGAAAAGCTCAAGTGATCGTAAAGGAGATGATTTTGCGTTCTGAAGGGTGGATAGTTTGGGTTGGGGATATATGTACACAAGGAGGCCCCCCCTCCATGACGTGCCTCGATATGGAGACTCGTTCTTGAGCAGACACGGATAATCGATAACCTTGACAGAACAAGAAAATGTTCTAGTGCGGAGATTACCCAAGGTCTTCTAGGCTGTCCATCAGAAGCCAAAGCGGAGGGAGGATGGGACCGAGCCCCATGACCACAATTCATGGGAGTAGATTCGAAATAAAGCGTATAGAAGTTGAAGTTGAAGTCGGGCGCGAATAAGGGTGTCGCCGGGAATAGAACCACCCTCGGGCAGACTCTCGGTGTCAATGCAAGTTGTCGCTGTCTGGAATTTTGGGACGCGGTGGAGTCATGACAGGCATTCGCGAAAGTACAATGAAACCACCACTGAGTGCAGGATGCTAGTGATGTCACAACTAATATTAACGGTCGATGTTCATCGAGATCAAGTTACCGGTGACGAATCCGAATGGAAAAAGATTCCAGATGCGTGAGAATTGTATTGCAGATTCAGGCACCGGTGGCCCCTTGTTCAGCGCTATAATTAGCGCTGTTCGCGAAGCACAGTCAGGGGTCCTCGGTTCGGGTTTTGGAGTTCCGTCCCTTCGAACTTGATGGCCGATCATAACACTCTTCCATGTTCCCTCTGACCTCTGCCACCATGATCTGTTCTAATCTCCCAATTCTGCCGCGTCCAAATACCCCACTTGGCCTCGTCATAAGGAGAGCTCCCGTTCGCAAAACCATCCAGTACAACCTTCTCCCTTCCTCTGAGCATCATGGGTATTTTCGGACGCAAGGAAACACAGCCTCCCAAGAAGACCTACGAGCAGGTTTTCGCTGACCTTGTCAAAAACCTCTGTGAGAAGGCTAACAATACCCTCATCAACGTGAGATTGAGTTCGTTTGTAATTGACTTACTCACCGAACACATATTGTAGCCTATATCGCTCCCAGCCCAACCTACGCTCAGTGACTTAGAGCAAATTTTCAAACAAATCACACACAGCGAGTTCCAAAACAGACTCGGCTACCAGTTCGACACGACGAACGCCGCGCCACCCGCTCTTGCCCCTGGGACGCGTGTTCTCAGCACCTTCGAGCAGTTCTACAAGGTCGATGACCCCAACAAGCCTGTCTCCCCTCCGCCAGGCTCTTCCACCACGACGACCGGCGGTGGGACCGACCCCTCATTCACGCCTATTCCGGATGACCGTCAACGTATGTATATCTCCCGTGCTACAAACAGAGGACGATATTCATCCTTCCGCTTCAGCCCTTTCCCAGATTCTCGACGACTTCAGGAGCCGAATCACAGGTCTTCCCGACTGGATCCAAGGTTCATGTTGAATGCTACTCGAAAATGGCAGTCACTGACTTCACCCTTTTTAGGAGAGGCTCAAGACGAAGCCGTCCAGAACCTTGACCGAGTGTTCAATGAACCAACGGCTCTTCCGAACGACTGGAGTTTCGACGTCAATACGCCCATTTACGAGCAGTCTGACAAGTACGCTAACTCTATCCGCCTGGACCGTATCTTCGTCAAACTGTCGGGGACGCTTACGGAGACAGACGTTACCGCACAACTCAATACCGTCTATTGCGTTGGAGTTCGTGCAATGCAGGTTCACCAAAACGTCAATGACAATCTTCTAGATTTATTACGAAGTTATATCTGCGGCTATGATTGCCAAGAAAGCCCTCTGGAAGCAGTTGTACACCCTAGCAGAGAGTTTGCTAGATACGGTACTAGTTTTGTTCCCTTTCGACTTCGCAAACTCTCACTTCGCATTCTTTCCAGCCCACTACAACACCAGAAGACCCGAGTGCAGCCTCGTTGGAAGATATCCTCATCTGGTATCGCGACCACAAACTTTTCCAAGCTGATCACGGTTTTCCATTCAATGGCACTCCGGATGATCTTGTTGCGGACCTTGGTCGTCCCACACATCTTTTCATTATTGAAGACGACGACTTCTCTCAGCTTCCCCAAGAGATTGAGGAGAATATTTTCAGGTCCGTCAAAAGCTTACCCCGTTGTAACTATTTCTCATATAACTCCATTATCCAGCAAGATCAACCTCCCGGAATGGGCCGGTATGTCCCTTTCCGAGCTGTTCGTTAATCAGGCTTTAACTTAGACTATAGTTACTGTGAAACCTGATTTGCAATCTGAAATTGAAAGCCTCCTCAAGTCTCCGGCCGACGAATCCCGCGGGTGGCTCCCAGTGAAGTACGACACATCGCCGCCACCACCGAACAAGGGTGACCCGGTCCTTCTCATCAAGGGAGACTTCATTTATTGCAATCTTGTATCGCCTAACCGCCCTGATGTTACCTATCGTGCCGTGTACTTCTGTGGCGTATTCTATACGGCACCTTCGGCGAAGGAAAGCATCGCTCAGGAATTGCTTTCGGCCGTTTACAAAAATGCTTTGAGTCTCGTTTCCGACGTACGCCCGTTTTTCCTTGGCGCTATCATGAGGAGTTCTGATTGTTTGTGCATCTCTCCCTAGAACGTTGGAACCCCACCCGATCAGCCTACTCTCTCCGACCTCGACACTTTACTTTATCGAGCTTTGGATCAGAAGTTCCAGAAAGAGTTCAACTTCGCTTACGAAGGGGATAAGACCACTCCAGGTGACAAAGTGGGAAACACCCTCTACGCTGCTAAAGTTAGCTTTGACTCCAAGACTCGCGATGATGTTGCTGCCACCGAAGCAGTCCAAGCCATCATCAGGTGATGCTTTTTTCGTATTCTGGCTGAAGGAAGATAGGCTCACGAGTCTGATGTGTCATGACAGTACTTTTAACTTACCTTCCGATACCAATGGTAAGTCTCCCCAAATCCATTTCTGTCACCTCACTCATCCACGGACTCCCTGTCAGAAGAAGCCTTGCGCCAACAGATCAGCAACGACCTCCTATTAAAGGTCAAGCGATGTCTCGGGGCAGATCCAGTCCTCGTTCCGCCCAACTCATGGGATTCTATGAGTCACGATAGACAATATTCATACACCGACCCCACGAAGAGCGACCTTATTCCGGTTCTCAAGGGCATCCTCCTGTATTGTAACGCAAGTGTTACCATTGGGACTACAGTGGCCAAGCACAGCTTCATCTACTTCGCTGGGGTGCGACTTTCCCCTTCAATCCAGTCTACTTCTCCGTCCTTTTTGCTCATGAACTTCACAGGTGCTCTATGACACCGAAGAGGAGCCGTGGTGAATCTGATGGTACTGTTCGCATGGACTGATATCAAGATGGTTTGGTAAATGCTCGATATGTAATCTTATGTAACCTGTTTTGTATGCATGGCTTCTGGAAAATCAAATAAGTGGTTTAAACAGAAAAATGAAACTTATGAGAATGGCATAGGATAAGCAATGTCTAACCACTGTTGGTAGAGTAAATGGTATGCAGGCACGAATCCTCTATGACTCAGGAAGTGACACACAAGCCAGGCAATGCCAGAGAGTGACCTAGTGAGTCCGGGGTGCGGGCACAGACTGGTACAGTTTCCCTAAACTTCGGTAAGTGCTCTCAGACATTTTCTTCTCAATCTGCATTGATCAATTTGCGTAGGCTTCCCGAGGTGTCTTCCCTATGTCTCGAACGACGACACCATGCGTCAGTCTGAATTACATGCGATGGTCGAATACATGCTCTCTTCGAGTTAGAACCAACGGGAAAAGGAAGTGCCAAACAACGTGCTGCATCTTCATGTCATCTTTGCCTTTGTTGAGCATCCGACATTCACGTCCTTCTCGCAGTGCTGGCCAGCAGTGCCAGTGACGCTGATAATGGACTACCATGCCAGCACCAACATCACCACACTCACCTGGCACATCTACAGCCCCAAGAAGACTCTCACACCACCTATAAACCATGCTGTACCTGTCCTCATCCACAAAAACCACTCGACCTAACCAAAAACGCAAGGAGAACATTCCATTAAGAGACAAGCAGGCACTGACCCATTCTGATTTGAGGTTGTTACCTGGATTTGGAGGAACTCTCTATCAGGGTGTAGGTCCTGGAATAACGAGAATGATGTTGCAGACACAAGGCCTGGTCAACATGTACCATCATGGGAGTTATAAATGATGAGATGACCCTGTATGGACTTACTCTCAAATGTGACTGCAGACTATACTTATCTCATCTTTGGGATCCCAGATGACAGAGCCACTGAAGCACATGGTCAACTGCTTTTTTTTTTTTAAAAAAAATTGATGTTTATTGCAATAGAACTAGCTACTACAAATGGGTGCATGATAGCAGTCCCAATACTGAAACTAGAGAGAAAAGAAGAAAAAGAAAGTAAAAGAGGGTAGGGAGCAAGAGAGCTATATTAGAGACAATGAAAAGATAAGAGAGTAGAGCTAACTTACCAAAATGCAAAAGGGAGAAGAGAGCCAGAAATAAAAGAAGTGTAGGAGCAGGGAGCTAGCTATGAGACAAGATAAAAAGAAGACCTTCAGTGAACATCTGGTACTCCATTTATTGCAAGTTGCTCTCTTCAGCTGAGGCAGTGAGTGGTGAACTCCTCTTGTGTTATGGGTCCTTGTATCTGGTCAGCAAAGGAAAAAGCCACTGGATTTTGGTCCAAGAATTGGATGATCCAGTAGAAGCCATCATGAGCTCCTATTGGATATTGGAAGCATGGGCAGTTGTTGAGGATGTGTTCTTGTGTCTCTAGTGGTTCACTGCATGGGCAAGCAGTGATGTGGTGCCCAGGGAAGAAGTGCTGATGGAAAGTGCTGATGGGTGTGTGATTGGTGATGCAGCAAGTGAAGCATGTGCATAATTGTGCATTCTTTCCAAGGGGTGAATTTAGCCAAGTGCCACCTTTGGTGTACTTGGGTTGTAGGGGCTGCTCAGCAGGGTTGAGAAGGGGAAGCCAGGATTGGCTGTGATAAGTTGGGTCATTCATGTGTTCTTGCCAAAGCAAGGGGCATTTCTGGGTGTAATGGTTGTGAACAAATCCAAGGGATGTGTGTTAGGTTGGTCCTTATCACTGGTCACCTAAGCTTTGCTAGGGGGCAGCTATCTCACTAGATGGTTCACAGAGGCACTAGGATCTAGCAAGAAGGATCATGATAAGAAGGTGGTGAGGCAAGTGTCCAGTTAAGCACACTCAGAGGTTGAACACTTATCAGTTGAGAATATGACCAATAAGACATTTACTACCACACTGATCATGAACTAATGTCAATCCAGAGATAGAGCATAGGCAATATTCTGAATTTAAGAATAAAGGAAGCTTGCACTTCCAATACATGGGTGGCTATTTAAGTTTTACTTCTACAGTCCTAAGAAAGTAACTATGATGAAGTAATGCTATGAGTCTGAGAGTCAGTAGAAGCAAACTATGGAGTGGAGTGAGATGAGAATAGAAACAAGGGCAAGAATAGAAGCTAGATGAGAAAGGAAATTAACTAACTAAGGAAATCATACAAGACAGCATTCAGGTGAGATACAGGGATACAAGGTGAAGAGTCACTTAGTGAGATAGAAAGGAAACTGTTTACTTAGTTATATTACAAGTCCATATCTGGGTGAAGATGTCCATTGGAGTCAGAGGAATAAGAGGCTGGCAATGAGGTGGAACTGGGAATGGTGAAGTTCCCGACAAGGGGCAAGTCAGATGAATCTGACTCATGTATGATGAGCATGCTTGTAAGGGCTGGGCCCTTACAGTCGTATCATCAATTGTTCCAGATTATTTTGAGTCGCTCATTAATAATTAATCATTTGTTTTTATTGTTTGTCTTCGACCTTGATGGATTACTCAATCCATCAAAATGCACTCCTTATAAATCTTGTTGTCAGCTGTCATTAGGACAGCTGACCTTATACCATACCATAAGTACACCCAATACATCGGGCTTACAGTACTTCGGTGTGAACGTAAGGTCATACGCTCTAAGTAAGCCTCAGTAGGCTTACACTTTTTTACTGTACCCCGCACTTGGGCACGTACTAAGTGAATCCATTAAATGCAATTATTGCGCTTAAAAGCCTAAAGCAAAAACCTCTCGTCACCACTCACACAAATGACCTCACAGTACAACCACCCCCCTGGGCACTACGACGTGTCTGAAGACATGCAACCACAATTCGACGTGACAACGCATGACGCGAATGCACAAGACGCACACACCCCACCTACGCCCCATCCCCCATCCATCCCCTCACCACACAATGACCCGACGTCACCAATTCCCATCACCATCCCTCCAACGGACGCGTTGAATCATGACTCGTCCACTACTGGCAAGGAAGCTCCAGAGGAGCTTCCTCTCTTCCCTGAACTTGAAACGAGACACCCCCTTGCAGTGCGACCCGTGTCGCCCAGCACAACACACCGATCTGATGGTTCACACTCTGAACCATTGATGCCAGAATTCTCGCCCCCTGCTCTCAACGACGTGGTCTCCTTGGAAGACCAAGTCAATTCCGTATTCACAGACTATGGCGTTATTAAATGCCAATGCCAACACCAAATGCTGTTATACGCTGAAACGATCATAGTGGAGTCATACCAGGAAACCGACTCACCAATAGAAGTTGGCTCCAACTGATTCCGCACCACCTACATCAGAGCTTTGACAAAGCTCTGCATGGCCTACCAAAAGGCCTGGGCCACAAAGGTCAAACGAACTGACCTTACGCCCATGCATAGTGTATATAAAATACAACCCACTCAACAGTACCTCGAGCACGTCCTCGACTCCACTAATGATGGGATCACCTATGATCCCCTCAACGCCAAAATTAATGAAGCAATTGAGAGGGCTGAACAACACCCAGTACATGAGCACCATCGTCAACACAATAACGATGGACTGCCGGCAACGCCTCAACCACAACTTCGCATTGCACCACCATTGCCCACCACTCTATCGAACACTGCCCAAGCCGTGGCGCACTTGCATGCGCCCCAGCAACCTGGGGAGACGGACCAGGCATACAATGAATGCCTTAGTGCACAACGACGACACGCACATGGGTATGGCCTTAGAGCCGCCCACTTTACTATCGAAGAGTCCACCGTCATGGACGGTGAAACTGTCCTGGGAAACGACACCTTCGCGAACCATCAACAACGCTATGCCCCAACTGGTGGGGCATCGCAAATACAACCACCCTCGCTGTTAATGCAGCCTGACCACCAAAGTCAGACTACCATCTCAAAGTCCTGATGGTCACCACGACTACCCCCTATCCCCTCTCCTAAGGGGAAAGGACTAATGGGCACACCATCGCCGAGGACGATGATGCAAGGTAACAACTACCTTGCAACAAATCTTGCTAAACCAAACTTAGGAATGATAAAACAAACTGCTCCACCCCCGCCAATGGCCGAACCATTGGTCGGCGGTAAATCTCCAGTGGCTTCGACATCAAATGTCAAAGCTGAACAGCCCTCAGCTACTAGCATTCGGGTGAACGCTAATACAATCCAAGCGTTGAGCATGCTGTTCGCACTACCCACGGCTAAATGAACCCCTCGTGCCGACAAATGGAGCGACCGTATCGCTCTACAACAAATGCGTAACGAAGATATCCGCACTCGTGGGTTGTCTATGATAGACGACCAGTATGTTAGGTTCAATGGACATATACCTGTTGAAGCGACCATGTCGGAACATGAGGAGCAAAAACTCGCTACTCGTGTATTCTTTGGAGGCCCCCTTAAGATGCCTCGAACATCCAACCCCTGCAAAACAGTTAGGGTGGCCTCCCCACCCCAACAACCAGTACTACTGCCATCGTGGGGACAAAGCTTGCCCCTGCTATGCCACCTAAACCCTCTATGAAACCTCCCTCCAGTAAGAGAGGAAGAAGAAGAGGATGAAGAAGAGGAGGAACGAGAGGTGTGTAACACCTCACGACTCCCAACACCAAATCGAGGGACTTGTCATTACTCCCTAGTTAGAGAAGCATGTGACAAGTCCGTAACTCCGGGGATTGTACAATCCGTCCAGAGTTACAATAATCTGATGTATGATCATTTACATAGAACGATTGACCAATACCTCGCACAACCAATTGAATATCCCGAAGGTTATAAACCTTCATTGAACAAGCTCCCCACAGAAAAGAGCTTGGAGCCGTATGGTGGAAGTCACCGATTCAGAGACTTATTGTCATTTGTG
>JAEUWQ010002336.1:0-12246 GCA_018524765.1 Podaxis sp. AQ799166 | reverse complement strand
CAAGTCACGTATCAAATGAAGATCCTCACCACCGCCGCCTTCTCCGTCGCCCTCCTCCGCAAAAAACTCTCCACGACTAAATGGCTCTCCCTCTTCTTCCTCGCCATTGGTGTGGGCATTGTCCAAATCCAATCGTCATCTTCCAACGCCCACGCAAAAGAACCCGCAGTTGGTAGTGCACATGAATTCAATGTACACGTTATGCATCCTCTCAAAGGGTTTGGCGCTGTCACTGCTGCATGTTTCACTTCGGGTCTTGCTGGAGTGTACTTTGAAATGGTGTTGAAAGGCTCAAAAGCTGATCTCTGGGTCCGCAATGTCCAACTTTCGCTCTTTTCACTCATCCCTGCCCTTCTACCCATCCTTTACGCACCACTCCCACCCAATTCACAAGGTTTCGTCCTCGACCTCTTCCGGAACTTTGGTACCTGGGCCTGGGCGACAGTCTCGATCCAGGTATTCGGTGGACTCGTGACGGCAGTTGTGATCAAATACTCGGACAACATTCTCAAAGGCTTCGCGACGAGTCTCTCAATCGTCCTATCCTTCCTCGCGAGCGTCGTCTTGTTCGATTTTAGCATTTCGTGGAGTTTTGTGATTGGCGCCACTACTGTGCTGACAGCAACGTGGATGTACAATCAACCACCTGGCAAGGAGCCCATTTCGATCGTGCTTACCGGGTCAGCCGTATCCGGTTCCACCGCCGCCGCCAATGGCGCATCAAGTTCCGGAAAGACCTCGCCATTCCCTGGAACACCCATCAACCCCGATTTGCCGATCCTCGGACATCTGGAGACAAACAACCTCTCTGGTGGGATCAAACGGAAAAAGGCCAAGGCTTCCCCTTTTGCGAGTCCGAGGATTCTGGCGAGTGCGTTGGGTATAGGGTCGCCTACGGATGAAAAAGAGATGGCTGTTACTCCTGGTGGTGTTGGTGTTGGTGGGGGTAGTGAGATGTTGGATACTGCGAGGTATAATTATGCACCATATGGTTCGCCTTGGCCTTCAAGGCCTCCGTCTAGGATTCCGTCGAGGGCGCCTACGCCGACGTTGGAGCAGAGTGAAGAGGGTGCTGCTTTGATGAGGGATGATGATGCATGAATTTGTGACGAAATCGCTTATGGATTCCTTTTTGGTCTTTTTTTCACACCTTTTTTGTGGTTTTGGTTTGTATGTGACGACATCCTTTTATGACGGTGATCTTTTGAGTCGCCCCCCTTGTCTTCTCTTTTTTTCCTTCACTCAACACTTCAACGGTCGGTTTTGCACGTCAAGATCTCTCGGGACGAGACACGTAATGATACCCCCCCTCTCCTCCCCCTCTTACTACTTATTCTTTCTTATTACATACCACACACACGTAGAGTAACTTTACTTCATTTTGATAGACGTATAAGTCTAGTCAAGTCTTATTCTACCTCTCAAATACCTTACTTAGTCCACCTGGAATTTTTTGATTCTTTTATCCATTTTTCCTTTGGTTTATGAATGCGCTGCGCTGGTTTACTGAGAGCCGTTTGACTGAGAATCGTGCTTGTTTGGTCCAGTGCAGTATTAGGATTTAGATGTAGATATGTTACGAATTTTCGAAATTAAATGGATTGGTTCGGCTCTGTTGTCGTGGACTTGGGACGCGTGCATGCGAGCTTGAAGGTTTGAAGGTCTGGATCTTAAATTTGGCTTGTGGCTTCTAATTGGTTTTTTTGACGTCATGTGTAATAAGTAGATTTTTTTAGCTTGCGTTTGTGATATGTTTGGAACGGGGCGGAAAGCGGTGCATGGTTCTTGGGGATGGGAACGTGGGAGACGGAGATAGGTTGCCAACTTCGAGAAGGAGGTGTTGTGGCTGTGGGTTCTTGATGGCGGGTGGTTGTCAAACGTTTCGTTGATGGTTCGGGCGGCTATGACTCCTGAGAGAAACAGCGCTTTGACAGTTTTCAGTACAATCACCACTATAGAAGAAATCCCAAGGCGCATAATCAGGGATCTACCTGATGAGGCGTCAGCCTGCAAATATGCTTACACTAGCGACAGCTACCTGTTTGAGCATACCTCCTTCAGCTTCAATTCGCTCGGTTCGCTCTGCGCTCACCAAACTTTCCAATGCATCCAGTACTTTGAGACCAATCAACGACTAGCTTTGTATCCAAACTCGCACCGTCTTGGCTGATCAATCTGTTCCACAGTGGGCCAAGTGAAAATAGATCTCTGTGTCAGCCTCTCTGAGCACCACACCAATCGTTACAGCTCCCATTGCAGCACGTATCCCTATACCGAAAGTGGCCGTGGCAGCCCGTTGCAATCGGGGTGAGCGCTACAAGGACAGTGCTGAGCCGAACGGTTCAAGAAGGAACTGTAATGCCTCATCCCGAAGGTCACCAATGAACACCCCTCCCCGTGGCGATATGCCACCAGTCAAACGCCACGATATGGCGAGTACGCTTGGTCAATCCTATACTTCTTCTTTTCCAAGACCACGGTCGAACCCTCTGCAGCCGGAAACCTCTGTTCCCCATGTCCGGGAATCTCTAGCCCGCTGTTGGGAGAACCTATTGGCCGAAGCCACGCACAGGCATGACGCTAAGTGGAAGGCATTGATAACTCCATCTTGTCTACCCTTAACCATGCAATACCTCCCTTCGAATGCCGAGTTGGAGTCCTGTTATGACAGCTACTACTACCGCTTCATTGTCGATCCCAAGGACACGCAGTCTTTCCTCGTCAAACCGCGCCAAGTGAAAGGCACACCCGAAGAAACCCGTCGAGCATGGTAGTTTTCAAAATATGGCACTAGGTCGTGGCAATTCGTTGGTGTATGGCGGTAGTTGGTAATGCCGTTGACAAGGCATACAGAGCACAAGCTTCTGACTCGGTCCGAGGCATCGACGGAAGCAATTGAAATATTGCTGATCTGCTCTCGACTCCGTCAACCTTCGTCGCTGGGCACTTGTTGTCATGTGCGGTATGGCTGCAGTGCATATAGCTCAGGGATTCCAGTTTATCTTGCAGCCTTCGCCCTCAAGGAGCTTGCAGAAAACGCAATTCAACGAAGAGAAGACAGGTCTGTGGAAAATCGAGTTCCTTTCCAATGATGATTATATCCCTAGGGCCACTGGACCTGCTGGTGTCCCACAATCACCACTGGACCCAGTATATCTCAGTACGACGAGTGAGATTCATAGGACTTCGTATACTGGTAATCCGATACAAGTGCGGCGGTATGTGAGGAGATTGTTGCCTGTAAGGGTGATGGGATATGAGAGTTTCGTTTGGTCCAAGCTCGGAGGTATGATGTTCTACCACACTCAAATATTCTGCGTTACTAATGCGATGTCATTGGAGGATATGTCTCACACCAAACGACATTTTCTTCATATGGGCTTGAGAACTATGGGTGTAATAGATTAGGTATGCTCGTGGCTGGCTATGAACACAATTTCAACGAGACGCTCCGATATTAGAGAACACGCTTCATTGTTGTCCCAACCAAAGGGCTGTAAGAGAACACTCAGCACTCGTCGAATACGAGTCTTTATATTATCGTAGCTACCTGTAAGAGAATGCTACATAAGGAGTAAGTAAGCATAGAGAAGACGAACAGGAAAACGGCAGGCTCACCTCAGCACTCGTCAAATACGAGTCTGAGGTGGCGCGACGTTGGACAGGGCTATATATACTTAGCCATATTAGGAAATACGTGGTATACTCTATGACGGGCATCTAACTAACGAATAGATGTGTACTTAATATCTACGAGGATAACTTCTTATTCACTACGTGTTTGCCATCTAATAAGGGCCTCCCGTGATGAACACCAGACCCGAAGGCGATCGTCTCAACGACGAAGAAATACATATCCTCTGGATTGAGAAATTTTTCAAACAATTTACAAAACTCTGTTGGCAACTTGCAGATGAATGAATCGATCGTCCTGCACCACCTGTCCGCTTACTTCCTACTACCCTCAATCCATTTCCATTGGTCCTTGACGAACCCCTGGTGGATTAGCTAGATCAGATTCATGCCCGCCGCCCACTGAGGAAGAAGATAAAGAGCGAGAGGAAGATTGCAGAGATGTCGCTCACTGCGATCGCAAAGGCGACGCGTGAGGAGGATGGGGTACCGATTAAGCATTACCAGTGGCACCGATCGCAGTGCCCGAATACCTTTATTAGGCTTGATTTCGTGTCGTAGTTGGTTAGGGGGCTCAGTGACGTGCCTCCGCGGGTGCAGGCGGCGGAGTGTGGTGCTAAGCTGTTGGAGCAGGGGCTAGTCGAGCATTGAAAAGGGCAGCATGAATTCTTGTACAGGTGAGTGGCCCTATACATGCAAGTTGGTGACTACTGATCATTAACAATGTCAGGCATTGCTATTATCGCCTCAAAAGCCAGTACTCAGTTTCATGACGCCAAAAGGCGGCTGGTTCGGGAGATATACTAGCGAGGAGACCACACCGAAAGTGCCAGGAAACATCCAGTGTGACGGAAGTACGTCCGGCAGAAAGTCTGCGAGGAAAAGACTGATTTTAAGTCAAAAGATAGTCACTGAGATCAATCCTAACAAGATGAGGTTTTTAGACAGATATTACAACACGGTTCCTGAATTTGCAACAAAAGAGCGATCAAGCAGAAGCAATCATACTGCACCGCGACATCATCCATAACCCAGCAAACATCTTTCACTCTGAGCTTCATTGGGTAGCCACGACTGCAAGATGTATTGAAGATCAACTTAAGGCATGGAATCGAGCTATTGAGCGCTACGGTCTCAAGCCAGTAGAAGCCTATGTTACCCAAATCAGCGGCATCAACTCCTGGAAGGCATTCCAGTCCCTTTTCCCCATCCATCCCGTAGTTTCACCACCCGAAGTCCCATGCCTGGAGACCCGCATGCCGGAGTATATGCAAACGTCGGGGTATTTCCAATATGCACTCTCCCGCAAATTTGACTTCATAGTTGTTATTGAGGCCGTGCAATTGTACCCTGAACATGTCGATGTGGTCTATTCTTACCATCGCCTGTCGTACAAGTATTCACAATTCATTCACTGGTCGGGTGCGGCATTTGTGCAGGTTATGGATGGCTCTGCAGGGTTCCTGTTCCTCGCGAACTGGCTCATGGGGCACTTGACCCAAAGACCAATGACAAGGAACCAAGTCAATGAATGTTACAGATGACCATAAGGGATTGGTTGAATAGTTTGTGCTCGGACGTGAGAGCGTCGAACACTTTCTACAACGAAAAGCTTGCATTGTTAGGAAATATACCTGAAGACCCCCCACTCTTGAGTATATGATAGATCATGTATCTACTGCAACTTAGACGCGTTATCAGACAAGGGCATTACATCCGACACAAAAGACTTCCGCGCATTGCTTTGATCAATCAAATGACGATAAGGGAATCAACAGACGACCCGCTCGGCTAGAATCAGAAACCTGTGATAAAGAAGGAATAAGAACCATATATCGAAAACATGGCATAACGGTCTGAGTCTCTGTGTCCTATGATTTTAACCGGGATCTGCGGGTGAACCCTGATACAATGTTCCAAGAAGGCAAGCTTCTCTCGACACTTAATAACGTCCTGCAGTGGGCGGTCGGGAGAAGGCTTTGCCAGACCAGTCAGTGCATGAAACAAAAGGGGCCAGCAATAGCTCACCATCTTATCTAATTGAATATATACAGCATGATTGTCGGAAGATACTTCGACTGACTTTTCATCGAGATCCGGGTAAATGTCGAGAGATCCAAGAGTAGTATCGGTCCAAAACCCTCTTTTTTCCAATGTCTTCTACATGATCGATGAGAAATTCATCTTGATGAAAACACGGGAAACGTACGCTGGAGGACACCAACTGCTTGAAAAGGCGTCCCAGTCTCATGTCCACGCCACATATTTTCCTGGGGCTCACAGCCTCAAGGAACTCCCAAAATCGAGTTTCGGGGATGAAAATTTCAGTGTTGTGGTAATCCAGCACAAGACCGGTTGAAGTGATCCTGCCACGCAAAATATCATCGAACACACTCCAAACAAATGCCCTTAGTGAGTCGCACTCTCGACCCTCCACAGGCCAGGAGAGCGGTATACCATAAAAACTTCTCGCTGGACCTAATTCTCTCGCGTTGTTCCGCGGTCCATCTACAATGAAAGGAAATGAAAAATGAAAAATGAAAGTAGTTTGGAGACCGACTCACGAGAGAACCTAGCCTGTGAGAAACGTAATGCGCCCCAAAACAAATCAACACTGATGGCTTTCTTCTCAATCCAATATTCAAGAGATCTTGATGGATCCTCAAGGTAATCCCGGAATGAAGCATGGTAGAAACGAGGGCGACTTTTTGCGATATTCTTTACTGAAGCCATTCGAAGAACGGAGTGCAGATGCCGGAGAGCCGTCACAGCAACATCTCGTGCGATATCGAGAATATTGCACATACAACTGAAATTGCAATCCCTAATTTTCACTCGTTGATCCTCGAGGAAGATACAGGTTCCAATAAGTTTCTTCGCCGCTTGCAGCATATCAGGAGGTATCTTGGATAGGATCTCGGCGTATATTCTGTCGAGAGCGGCGAACGGATTTCGCTGATCAGGGGAGATGACCAATTTTGAGAGAACAGAGAGCACGCAATCTAATTGGGCAATAGGGTTACCGACCCATGGATTGTCAATGAAGCGGGCGATGACATCCGCAAATGCGAAAAGACCCGACGACGCTTTTGCGATTTTGAGGAAGTGGTCGTTACTGGGCCATACCGAATCGGTAATATGTTCGGGGTAGGCTTTGGAAATTCTCGAGAATTCATTATGGAGGAATTTCTCGACGTCACGGCAGGCTTCCTCGGAGTCGATAGGGACTTCCTCCTCCCAGAGGCTTCGTTTGATGCTGTCTTCGGAAAATACTGCTTTCAGATGCGGCTCAGGACGACTTGCGATGATCCAGATGAGAGGTACCATCGGATATTGCAGCGTAAAACCACTAATCAGCCGGACGATCTCGCATTGCGAACGTTCACCGCGATAATCGTGTTTGTTGATTTCTCCGCCGCATTCGTCCAAGCCATCGAGGGCAACCAGCCAAGTTTCCAACCCGTGACGAATATGCCTCCGAGTGAAGGGCTCGACGATAAGGATACGGAATTGTTCGTTCATGGCCTTGTCGAGCGATCTCGGATCCATGTCCATGAGTTCCCCGATATATGCCCTATAGGAGAGATCTCGAACGGCGAGTTGATAAGCGATGGTGGGAATCACTTGTTGGGGGTTGGTGCGTCCGTTCGGCCGCGAAAAGAATAGGCTTGCGCCTAGTCGTGCAGCCTCCGATTCGGCCTCGACTAGTGTTTGAACGATGGCGGATTTTCCAACGCCCGCTGGTCCGTGAAGCCAGAGTAGGTTCTTCTCCCGCTTATGATCCATGAGCCATTGTTGAGCCCCCTCGATGATGGTCGTACGCGTCCCAGGATGACAACGAGGAGGGGGATCTCGCTCAGATGAGTTGAACTCGGCTCCGGGCATTATGTACTTTTCCAACCATTCCAGCGCTAATTGATAGTTAGAGAACAGCAAAAGATTCCGTGAATCAAATGCAATCACTCACCCTCACGGGAGTGGCCTCTGTGGACAAAAATGTTTTGCGTCTCGACGTCAATCATGGTGGAGTTGTTGACAGCCAGATGATGTGCGTGTTGGAAGATCCCGCCTCTCTTTGTTGGCATAACTTGATCTACAAGGGTATTTTGTTCAATTCCCGAAGAATGTAATCCGGGATCCTTAGGGACGTCGCACCTTCCGGCATGTCCATTCTCACGAAGCCTGTAGGGCCGACGCTTCGATCCGTGCTCGAAGTCGAGCTCGAGGCATTGGATAGGCCGTGGCCTTCAGCAGAGAACGACGCGATAGGTTAGATGAATACACAAGGTGGGGAATAGGGAATAACATACACGCTGACTGATCTTTGAAGGGGGATTTAACAGTCTCTAGCGCCGCTGTGCGGGTATGCTTTGAATTTGAGGGGCTACCCGACACTCCACCACCAGTGGTCAACTTTTGCTTGCCCTTGACCTGCGGCATTCCAATATAGCTTAGTTTATGGTGAGTGTGTCGGGTTTACTATTGGGACCACGCACCGAAGGTCTCGGATCGTTTTTGGCGACATTTGAAGCGGATTGACGAACTTTCTTTTGTTTCCCGCCGCCTGGTGCCATGTCCAGTGGAAGAATGCAAAGCTAGTGGACACGTCTAATCAGCGTAGCACTTTTCGAATTTGGCGCCGCCTTTTGGGGACTTGGCCGGGGTGTGGTGGCAGTCTGAGTGTCGATCACAGCCCCGTTAGCCATGTTACTTGTATCATAGCTGTGGTACACGTGCCAACGGGGCTGTGCCTTCCGTTTTACGGGCGTTCAAAGAGCACGCACAGGTGCATGAGCTTTCCATAGGATACATGTCAGGCCGATGGAACAGGTGATTGGTTATAGAGGTGGATATGTGACTCGAGACGACTCAGGACTTCTTTACAACAATTGTCAAATTCTGCAACTTGTGAGTACTGAATACTGAGCACGAGTGAGGAAAATATACATAATATGTATATCCAGCATGGAGGCTGTCTCCTGAATAGTAGTGTATACCAGGTGGAAGCTGGAGAACAAACGGAGTGGAAGTTGAATTGTGTTCCGCCGTGTTGGGCTTGATGGATGGCCTGTTATATGCTGTGATACAGGTGCCCATAGGACTGTGCCTTCTGTCGGACGGGTACGGGCCGTTTAAAGAGAAGCCAGGAGAGGGTTCCGTCGAGTTAGAAATTACCGCCGCCTCCGCACCCTTCGCCCTTCCTCCCCTCTCCTCCCTCGTCCCCTCCCCCATCTACAGCCAGTTGCCCTTCCCACGGCTGTCTCCCCTCCTCCCCCCTCCTCCAATCCATGCCTTGCCCAGTTCAGACCCATCCTCACCACCCTCCATATGCGGCCTTCCCCTCAAACACGTTTCGTACGTCTCTCTCCCTTTTACTCTCTCAAAATCCAACTTTTCGCGTCCAGGTTGGTCACGCTGGCCGTGCAAAATGCCACACTCGCCATTGTGATGCACTACTCGCGTACCTCAACCCCTTCCGAACTCTTCTACTCCCATGCCTCCGCCATCCTCCTCAACGAACTCCTCAAAGGAGCCACATCTCCTTCATCATGACCCTTTACAACGCCTTCTCCACTTCCGACATTCTTCGCTATTCCGCTCCCAAGTCCCCACCTAACAGAACTCTCCTCCACTTTCTCCTCTGTCTCCGTCGACATCTTCAGGGCTGACTGCTGGAAACTCTCCATCTCTGCCATCCTATACGTCGTCCAAAACTCGCTCCAATTCGTCGCCATCTCCAATCTACCCGTGGTGACATTCCAAGTCACGTATCAAATGAAGATCCTCACCACCGCCGCCTTCTCCGTCGCCCTCCGCAGAAAACTCTCCACGACTCATGACTAAATGGCTCTCCCTCCTCTTCCCCGCCATTGGTGTAGGCATTGTCCAAATCCAATCCTCATCCTTCAATGCCCACGCAAAAGAACCCGCAGTTGGCAGTGCACATGAATTCAATGTACATGTTATGCACCCCCTCAAAGGGCTCGGCGCTGTCACTGCTGCACGTTCCACTTCCGGTCTTGCTGGGGTGTACTTTGAAATGGTGTTGAAACAAAGCTGATCTCTGGGTTCGCAATGTCCAACTCTCCCTTTTCTCACTCATCCCTGCCCTTCTACACATCCTTTACGCACCACCCCCACCCAACTCACAAGATTTTCATCCTTGATCTCTTCCGGAACTTTGGTAACTGGACCTGGGCAACTGTCTCGATTCAAGTATTCGGCGAACTCGTGATGGCAGTTGTGATCAAATACTCGGACAACACTCTCAAAGGCTTCGCGACGAGTCTCTCAATCGTCCTATCCTTCCTCGCGAGCGTTGTCTTGTTCGACTTCAGCATTTCGTGGAGTTTTGTGATTGGCGCCACTACTGTGTTGACAGCAACGTGGACGTACAATCAACCGCCTGGCAAGGAGCCCATTTCGATCGTACTCACCGGGTCAGCCGTGTCTGGTTCCACCGCCGCCACCAACGGCGCATCAAGTTCCGGAAAGACCTCACCATTCCCTGGAACACCCATCAACCCCGATTTGCTGATCCTCGGACATCTGGAGACAAACAACCTCTCTGGTGGGATCAAACGGAAAAAGGCCAAGGCTTCTCCGTTTGCGAGTCCGAGGATCCTGGCAAGTGCGTTGGGTATAGGGTCGCCTACGGATGAAAAAGAGATGGCTGTTACTGCTGGTGGCGTTGGCGTTGGTGGGGGTAGTGAGATGTTGGATACTGCGAGGTATAATTATGCGCCATATGGCCTTCGAGGCCTCCGTCTAGGATTCCGTCGAGGGCGCCTACGCCGACGTTGGAGCAGAGTGAGGAGGGTGCTGCTTTGATGAGGGATGATGATGCATGAATTTGTGACGAAATTGCTTATGGATTCCTTTTTGGTCTTTTTTCACACCTTTTTTGTGGTTTGGTTTGTACATGACGACATCCTTTTATGACGGTGATCTTTTGGGTCACTCCCTTGTCTTCTCTCTCTCTTTTTTTTTTTTTTTTTTTCCTTCACTCAACACTTCAACGGTCGGTTTTGCACGTCAAGATCTCGAGACGAGACACGTAATGATACCCCCCCTTCCCTCCCCCCCTTACTACTTATTCTTTCTTATTACATACCACACACACGTAGAGTAACTTTACTTCATTTTGATAGACGTATAAGTCTAGTCGAGTCTTATTCTACCTCTCAAATACCTTACCTAGTCCACCTGGAATTTTTTGATTCTTTTATCCATTTTTTCTTTGGTTTATGAATGCGCTGCGCTGGTTTACTGAGAGCCGTTTGACCGAGAATCGTGCTTGTTTGGTCCAGTGCAGTATTAGGATTTGGATGTAGATATGATACGAATTTTCGAAATTAAATGGATTGGTTCGGCTTTGTCGCCGTCGACTTGGGACGCGTGCATGCGAGCTTGAAGGTTTGAAGGTCTGGATCTTAAATTTGGCTTGTGGCTTCTAATTGGTTTTCTTGACGTCATGTGTAATAAGTAGGTTTTTTTAGCTTGCGTTTGTGATATGTTTGGAACGGGACGGAAAGCGGTGCATGGTTCTTGGAGATGGGAACGTGGGAGACGGAGATAGGTTGCCAACTTCGAGAAGGAGATGTTGTGGCTGTGGGTTCTTGATGGTGGTGTTGGACGTTTCGTTGATGGGCTTTGGGTGGCTATGCGGTAAAAGCGTCGTTAGACTGGATTGAGAGACAGCTAGCTACCTTTGTTGTTGAACCTGTCGTGGAATAGGTGCATAGGGCGTGTGACGGTGTCAGCTCTCGCTTGAAGTTTGAAACTTAAAATAAAATAAAAACCTTCAATCACCGCGATTCATGATACGAGCCGCTCCCTTGTCCGAAGTAGCCTCCTCCCATCTCAGATATGGCGGCAAGATCTCAGTATGATTTTGGGAGGTGCAGCGCTTCCTTTTTAACATCAATCACATTTATCTCTACCAGAGGAAGACAAAGCACGCTAATTCCAGAGGTCCGGATCAAAAACTCCAAACTCTGGTGTCTTTCTATTCTCAATCGAAGCATGATAGAATGCGATGCACCGAGGGCCTAACAGCCCAGAAGCATCAACCCAGTTGATATGGGGCTCAAGATGAAGGCTCAGGAGAGGACTGATCTCGATGGGAGTTATCCCGGTGGCAGTAAGCTCAGATCTCAGGTTATGCAGTATGGAGGAGACGGCATGTACCTGCTGCACCCCTCTCGTGTTTGAGTGTTGCCATCGTTTCTATTCAGCCAGCACTTCTAGACTCTTAATGGGAACCCTCTGTGGAGGTATATGCCGTTGATCTCCATCGCCCAGTGAACGATACAGCGTGCAAGACTATCAATGTCCTATACACCTCAAATTCATTCCAACACGCAGGTCACCTTAAGTCCCGCAACCAGCCGGAACAAACGGAATCATATGAACGGAAAGTATACAAACTAAGTTATGACGGCTTATTGAGCAAGTAGAGGTCATAAAACCCAAAGTATTGTCGACTGTATGTAATGGAAAGTTCGTTGCTACCAGTTCCCATGACATACCGCTTCCTTGGTTCTCTCTCAGACCCCGACCTCCCTCGCATGGTCGCAGAAATAATCTGGCGAGCGACTTCAAGAGGGCTAC
>JAEUWQ010002338.1:0-75184 GCA_018524765.1 Podaxis sp. AQ799166 | reverse complement strand
TTCTGTCTCTGTAGCCATGTTATTTTCATAGCTATATTGACAAAAATTGTATCATTTCACCCATGTTTCTGTTTTGGACATATCAGCAAGTTGTATGTGTTCTTTGTACTGTTTGATGGGGTCACTGCTATTGAACTGTTGCTTGATGTTGGTGATAAGGGTGTCAGTCTGAGGAGGGGGAGAGGTTGGGACAAAGTTCTAGTTGCTCTGGTCTGCATCCATATTTGCAGTTGTTGGGTTGGTGTGTTCTGCTGTTATAGCTGTTGATTACCCCCCCTCTTTATAGGTTTTTGCTCCAGGAAACCTTTGGAGATAATCTTGTAATACTTCCTGAGCATTTTCTAGTGCTGATTCAGCTGTCCATGTGTCATGCTTGTTGCTATACCCCTTCCAGTGTATAAGGTACTGCATTCCTTGGCCTTTTCTGTGATGTCCTCAGATTTCTTCAACTTCATCTTCTTCTTCCCCATTAATGAGCTCCAGTTGCAGTGGTGGGTCAACTTGCTGACTAGTGAACCTTAGCAGTCAGTATGGCATTAGTAATGCCTCATTGAACACATCATGGATTACCCATCCTTCTGGTAGCTCCAGTTAGTATGCTCCTGGTCCCACTTTCTTGAGTATCTTGAAGGGTCCATATCATTTGTGATCAAGTTTCTTTGTTGGTCTGTTTGTCACATTATATTGATTCCTTTGAGCCAGACTTGGGTCCCTTCTTTGTAATCCCTTCCAGTTGTTCTCCTTTTGTCATAGTGCTTTGTCATGGTGTGTCTCTTGCTTTCTAATAGCTCTTTGGCCTTTTCTCAGCATGCTGTGAGTTTCTTGACAAACTCCATGATCAATGGCATTGGTGACCCTATGGTGATATCTCCTTTCCAAGGGTGTCATCCATAGTTTAGGAAGAATGGAGTTTCTCCTATGCTGCTATGTGTCTTGTCATTGTACTGGAATTCAATCATTGACAGCCAGTCTGCCCAGTCATCTTGGGTGTAGTCAATGTATGCTCTTAGGAAGGTTTTGACTTCCTGGTTGATTTGCTACATCTGCCCATCTGTCTGGGGGTGGTAGGCTGTCAATAGTCTTTGTTTGACTCTTGTTGCCTTGCATAGATTCTTCATAAGTGTTGACATAAATTGTGGCCCTCTGTCACTGATGATTTTCTGTGGGATGCCATGGAGTTTCTAGATGTGGTCTCTGTGTGTTTTTGCTAAGCCCATGGAGTCAAGGTTGGTGTTCATTGTGATTAGTTGGATCATCTTGGTGAATCTGTCCATAATGACTAGGATTGCATCTGCTCTGTTAGACTCTGGGATTGGTCCTATCATGTCAATGCTGATTTCATGTTGGGGTCTATTCAGTGTTTCAAGGGGGTGGAGTAGTATGGCCTTCTTTTGTCATATTGCTTTGTTCCTTTAGCAGCTGTCATATCCCTGTATGAAGTTCTTGATGTTGGTCTTCATTCACAGCCAATAGTATGTTTGCTTGATGAGCTCTAGCATTCTGTGGGATCCTGGATGGCCAATATCAGGTGGGTCATGGTGCTCCTTTAGGATTCTGCTTTGTAGTTCCTTGTAGTTCAGCATGTAGATTCTCCCATCTTGATATGTGATTCTGTCTCATTCCCATGTCCTCTCAGGTTCCCCTTTAGCCATTTATTGACCATTACTTCCTTTCTTCCTCTGATGTCCTTCAGTACTCCTTTGTCTCCTTTGACTTCAAACAGCCCTCTTCCTAGGATTGCTTTCTCCATGATTGTTTCTTGTTGCACTTGTTGCTGGAATAGTACATCCTTGAGGATCATAACCTCCTTCTCTTCCTTCTTTTTGTTGAAGTGCATGATTCATGAGAGGATATCAGCTTTGGTGTTCACTTTCCTGGGTATGTGTTTCAAGGTGAAGTTGTATTCCTGCAGTTTCAGGTGCCAGTGCATCTGTCTTGCATTGATTCATTGGGGTGATCAGAAGTATTCCAGATTCTTGTGATTGGTCCAGAGCTTGAATGTTTCCCTCACTTTGAGTAGGTATTGTCTCCATGTTTTCAATGCTTTGACAATCATGAGGAGTTCCCTGTCATAGATTTTGTAGTTGCATTCTGCAGGTGATAGCAATCAGGATAGGAATGCAATGGGGTGCCACTTTCCTTCCTGTTCCTGTGATAGTACTCCTCCAATGGTGTATTTGGATGCATTGACTTCCACTCTGAATTTCTGTTGTCTTTGGGGAGTGCCAATACTGGTTCTTCATTGATGCATTGCTTCAGTTCATTGAATGCTTTTTGCTGGACTTCTCCCCACTCCCATGATTGTCCTCCTTTCAGCCTATGTAGTGGTCCTGCAATGTTGCTAAATCCTTTGATGAATCATCAGTAGAAGTTTGCAAAGCCTAAAAAGCTTTCAACATCCTTGACTGTGGTTGGCATAGGCCAATTCTTGACAGCTGCAATTTTTTCTTCTTCCATTTTGACTTTTCTATCTCCTACTACCATTCCAGGCATAGGTACTTCTTTTGCACCAAATACACATTTGGACCATTTCAAGTATAGCTTGTGCTTGTCTATGATCTTGAGGAAATGTATTGTTCATTCTTTGAGTTCTTGTTGTGTCCTGCCAGGGATGATGAAATTATCCATGTAGTTGACTGATATGCCCTCTTGTAGCAGTTCCTGGAAGACTATGTTCATCATTCTTTAAAACATTCCTGGGGAGTTGTACAGTCCAAAGAACATGACTGTTGGCTCAAATAGTCCCTCATTTGTTAGGAATACTGCTTTCCATTTGTCACCTTCCTTGATGTGTATGTTGTTGTATCCCCATATGAAGTCCAGTTTGTTGAAGTACTTGGTGTCCTTTAATTTGTCAATGATTTCTCCAATTAGTGGTAGTGGTGTCTTGTCCTTGATTGTGATGCTGTTGAGTTTCTGATAGTCCTGTACCAGCCATTTGGATCTGTCTTTCTTCAGGATGAAGAAACATGGTGATGTATAGGGGGATTTTGATGGTCAGATTTGTCCTGATGTGAGGTTTTCTTTGATAAATTTGTGGAGCTCTTCCTTTTTCTTGACTGTCATGGGGTAGACCTTCACTGGTAGTTCTTGTGAGCTCTCTTCTGTAAGGTTGATCTCATGGTCCCATTCCATGTGATCTGGTAGTCTGTCAAAGTTCTGCTTGTTGAATAAATGTGTATAGTCCCTGATGTAACTTGGTAAGTCTACTTCACTTGTCTTGCCCAATACCTTTTCTTCCTGTGCCTGTGTCCCATTTCTCCATAGTCTTGGCATGTTGATGGTTTGGTGTTCAATCTTGCATTCAGGTGGGCATCTTGTAAATCTGATCTGTCTGCTGTTCCAGTCAACCTCAGGGTTGTGTTCTGCTAACCAGCCATGGCCCAAGAATATGTCTGCTGAGTTGATGTGTGAGATGATTGTTGTTAGTTGCTCCTTGTGTCCATCAATGTCCATTTCCAATTCTGTGTACTCCATGATGTTTTGTCCCTTGTTGCATGTTCTGTCTGTATTGTAGACCTCAAATGGTTTCTCCAGTTTCTTCATCAGTATCTCATGTTCTTCAACTGCCTTCTTTGCAATGCAGGTGTGTGTGCAGTCTAAGTTGATCAGTGTTGTTGGCCTCCATTGCTGGTTTCTGGGTGTTTGAACCTTTGGTTTCACAAAGAGTTCTCATGATTCACTTCTTCTTTAAGGAATAGTGTATGATTGTCTAGAAGTATTATGAACACACCTAGCACCCCTTGCTGCAATGTCATTTACCATGCCTTAGCCCATGAGCTTGGACTTCCCAATGCCTCCTGCCACACTACTCAGAATACCAGTACACCAACCAAAGACCCAATTCATTATTGCAATGAAGCTTTCACCAATCATTGCCTTCCTGGCCACACATTATTGTTCTCAGAAGACTGGCCAACACCTGGACCATTATTCTATTCCACAGATCACATGATGACAGAGATATTATGCATCACTTGGGAGAATGCTCCCTTCACTCATGTCTTTGATCCTGACAGGTTATATGTTCAAACTATCCATAACAACTTCAACTCCCCCTGGGCCCATGGTTGGAAGATGATCCCTTATACAGGAGAACCAATTGTCTTCCTTCATCCTTACATGATGTATCCACCAGAGGTCATCCCACACATCATCAAATATGAAGTCACCCATGGACTCTACTTTTGAGAAGTAGAAGTCTATCACATTGATCCTAACTCTGATGACCCTCCAGCCATTCCTCCCCATTGAACACAACTTCCACCCCTTTATAATGTCAACTCCAATGTCCCTGGCTGCAATGAGTCAAATGCTGGAGAACCCACTGCAGATCCTCCACCATATCCACCTCCCTATGTCACTACAGACATCTCCTTGTCATCATTGACATCCTTCTCACTACACCACAGTCCAATACACAAGTCAGACTCCTCTGACTTGCCTACCATGGGGAACTTTACCATCCCCAGCTCCACCTTGTCCCTTGACTCTTACTCCTCCAATTCCACCAATGGACACCTTCATCCTAATATGGACTTGTAATATTGCCAGTAAATAGTTTCTTTCTTATCTCTGTTATCTCAGACTGTTCACCTCATATTCCTGTATCTTGCCTGAACTCTACCCTGAACTATTTCCATATTTAGTTAGTTTCTATTCTTGTCTTAGTTCTAATCTCATATATCTCTGCTCCATAGCTTCACTTCTATTGACTCTCAGACATGCAGCACTACTTCATCATATCTACCACTTTAGGGCATTAGAAGTAGAGCTTAAATGTTAGGTTGGTCCTTATCACCAGTCACCTAAGCTTTGCTAGGGGGTGGCTATCTCACTAGATGGTTTGCAGAGGCACTAGGATCTAGCAAGAAGGATCACAATAAGAAGGTGGTGAGGCAAGTGTCCAGTTAAGTACACTCAGGAGGTCAAATGTCTATAAGTTGAGAGTATGACCAATAGAACATTTACTACCACACTGATCGTGAGCTAACATCAATCAGAAGTCAAAGGTAGACAATAACTTGAGATTTAAGAATGTAGGAAGCTTGCACTTCCAATACATGGGCAGCTATTTAAGCTTTACTTCTAATGTCTTAAGAAGGTAACTATGATGAAGTAATGCTACAAGTCTGAGAGTCAATAGAAGTGAAACTACGGAGCGGAGTGAGACAGGAATAGAAACTAAGATGAGAATAGAAACTAGACAAGAAAGGAAACTAACTAGCTAAGGAAATCATATAAGACAAAGTTCAGGCGAGATACAGGAATACAAGGTGAAATGTCTGTAGGGAGACAGAAAGGAAACTATTTACTAGGTTATACTACAAGTCCATATCAGGGTGAAGTTGTCCACTAGAGTTGGAGGAGTAAGAGTCTGGTGACAAGGTGGAACTGGGAACAGTGAAGTTTCCAACAAGAGGCAAGTCAGAGGAATCTGACTTGTGGATGACGAGCATGCTGCAGTGAGGCGATGATGATGACAATGATGACAATGATATGTCTGCAGTGATGTAGGGAGGTGGATAGGGAGGAGGATCCACAGCAGGTTCTGAGTCGTTGATGCTGGGGACGTTGGAGTTGATGCTGTGAAGCAGAGGGAGCTGCAATCTGTGGGGAGGGATGGCCAGAGGCTCATTGGAGTTAGGGTCAAGACAATAGACTTCTACTTCTCAAAAGTAGAGTCCGCAAGCAACTTCATATTTGATAATATGCAGGACAACCTCAGGTGGATACATCATGTAGGGGTGAAGGAATACGACCAGCTCTCCAGCATAAGGGATTATCTTCCAACCATGGGCCCAGGTGGAGTCAAAGTTATTATGAATGGTTTGGACATATAACCCATTGGGATTGAAGACATGAGTGAAGGGAGTGTTCTCCCAGGTGATGCAAAGTATTTCAGTCATCATACAGTCAGTTGAGTAGAATAGCAGTCTGGGCATCAGCCAGTCTTGTGAGAATAGAGATGTGTGGCCAGGAAGGTGACAGTTGGCAAAAGCTTCATTACAATAGTGGACAAGGTCTTCATCTGGTATATGGGTATCCCGAGTGGTGTGGCAGGAGGTGTTGGGAAGTCCAAGCTCGTGAACTAAGGTGTTGTAGATACAGTTGCAGCAGGGTGTGCTTGGAGGGTTCATAACATTAAATAGCTGCCCATGTACTGGAAGCACAAGCTTCCTATATTCTCAAATCTCAAGTTATTGTTTACCTTTAACTTGCAATTGATGTTAGTTCATGATCAGTATGGTAGCAAATGCTCTATTGGTCATACTCTCAACTTATAGACATTTGACTTCTCAAGTGTGCTTAACTGGACACTTGCCTCACTACCTTCTTATTGTGATCCTTCTTGCTAGATCCTAGTGCCTCTGTGAACCATCTAGTGAGATAGCTGCCCCCTAGCAAAGTTTAGGTGACTGGTGATAAGGACCATCCTAACAAGAAGAAGCTTTAGATACAATGGCTCAAGAGCTCATGCTCACTCTGAGCCTTCAGAAAAACCCTGCTGCTCTGATCCCTCTGTGTCTCCTTGTTCTTCTTCCATGCTCCTGATGCATGCCTTCTTGAGTGCTTTGTAGTTCCTGGAGATATGTCCATCTTTGTCACAATTGAAGCATCTCCTTCCTCCAGGCTTCTTGCAGTCTTGGGCAATGTGCCCTATGGTGTTGCATTTGAAGCATCTAGGTGGGGTTCAGTTGTTGGGCATCATTTGCCTTCCTATCTCCATTGGTTGTCCCATGCCTCCATATGTTATGCCAGTTCCCATGCATCTTATTCAGGTTTCAACAGCCTCATAACCCAAGCCAATGTTCAGGATGGTCTCCTTCCATTGCTTGTAACTGTCAGGCATTGCTTCAATCAGGGATCCTAATATGGTCTTGATGATGTCTGCACATGTGTTCTTCTTGAGCAGGAATATGGCATATTTGTCATCTGTCTTGGATCTCATCTTCAAGACATCAAATTCAATGAGGTAGTCTGTGGTGTGCTTGTTGTTCTGTTGGTATGTCTTGATTCTCCATTTGGCATCACTCTGTTATCCTTCATTTCTGAATGTCACCTCTACTTCCTTTCAGAAGTTGTCCCATACAAGTGTGTCATCACTGTTCTCCATTCAGTCAAGCTTCATGCTTGTGAATTGTCCTGCTGTTCCACCTCTCATGGATGAGAGTACTGCTATGGCTCTTCTGTCAGCCTCATTGATCTTGTTGAACTTCAAGAAAAATGCCACCAACCTCCACCAGTCATTGAACTGGCTTCTGTTTCCATTGAAAAATCTTGGGTCAGGGACCAACAAGTTCTTCAGCCATGTCATTGTCAATTTCTTCATTGTCTGTGGATTCTTCTGGTTCTTCATCTGTGAGTTCCAGCTGGTCTTCAAGTTCTGACTTGGTAGTTTTGTCATCATTTGTGTACTCACTCTCAGTAACATCTGAAAACTCTGTCACTGATGACTCTCTGGTTTGTCCTAGGCTGTACAGTGCTGGTGTTCCTTCTCAGCTGTTCCAAATGTTGCTTCTGCTCATGCACTGAGCCTCACTCCTCATTGAGCACTGATGTCACTCCTAGTTGAGCCTTGCTCCTAATTGAGCACTGATATCACACCAGGTTGCACCTTGATATATGCCCCTCATTGGGCCTCTCTGTTGCAAGGTGAGTTGGTGACACTTTACTAAATGTTACAACCTTTGTATGAACTCAGATTGCAACTAGGCAAAGACTTGAGGATGAGCAAAGGGAAAAGAACTAGTTGGTAAAGCATAAGGAACACAGGTGTTCTACCTAGGGTTTATATACTAGTAAGGGGAAGACTAAGAATAGGTGAAACATGGAGATGAGTAAGTGGGTGACTAAGGTGAAGTGTAGCAAGGGGCTGAAATGTAAGATGAAATAGTAAGCTGAGTAAGTGTGACCTAAATATAGATGAGACTGTAACAAGAAACAGACTAAGAAAATGAAGGACAGAACAGGTAATAGAACCCAAGTGCATGAAAATTTGAAGGATACAGGACATTGATAATGAATAATTTCATTGGATAACTAGTCTTTTGTATGTACAAGAGATATGAGCTTTTCTCAATGGGTCAAGTCTATAACACCATTGGGATTAACCACAAACAGAACCTCATCTTCTCCTGAGTAAGTAATCATGATAATAGTGTCTCCATTGTCACTGTTATCCATGCTTGTCAAGTCAATCACCTCTTGGGCACTGCAGTTCACCCCAAAGGCTAAGGTATCAGCAATCATTGCTCCAGTCACAGCAGTACTGTTTGGGGATTCTGCATTCTCATTCAATTTGTCAATCTCATCTGACCCAATATCCCCATACCCATACTTGTAGTCATCTTCATCATCTTCACTACTCTCTTCTTTGTCTGTTTCCATATAGTCATCATCACTATCATCTTCATCAACCTCCTCAATGAACTAGTGGTCTCCATCATTCCCCACACTGCTGTCACCCAGATACTCATCATAGTTGTAATGGAGGCCAGCTGCCCCTCCTTCATACTTATACTGCTTGCCATCCATAGAATCAGGATTCATATTATGGTGAATTGTATCAAGCAATGAGTCAATGTAGTGTGGCAGCCCAAGGCATTCAAAGTCTTTGAGTTTGCTTCTCTTGATGAGGAGGCAGGGGTTGATAGATTGGGTTGATGGTCTGCATATGTGGGCATGGAATGGGATTGAACTGGCTATCCTGTGTATTGTATATCATAGGGAACATAGGGGAACTTGGCACACTGGTAGAACTCATAGTTGTCATTGAAAACTAGCTTCCCCTCAGTCAAGGGAATGTTATAGAAGTTGAGACCACTGTTTTTCTGGTAACAAATCAGTTGAATAAATGGAGGGAAGCCTAGTGGTGACATACAACACTCCAGATGAGAACTGGGATAGCTGATGACTTGAATGTTTCATGGAAACAATCCTTATAACTAATCCAAAATTGTCACCCTTAGACTTGACTTGGGCAAATAACTTGGGAATGGACTTAGAAATGAGCTTAGGCTATATCCTAAGTCACAATTAAGGCCATCCTAGGACAGTAACCTCCCTGAGGCCAACTTGCCTTAATTTTGCCTTTGGCCTAAGCACAAGTTGACTAAGCCCTGCCTAGGTATAAATACATTTTACTGATGGGACACCTTGATACCATTGGCAACACACAGTATGAAGTGGCCTTGAGGTGTTCTTTGACCCTAAAGAAGGGTGCAGCAATGAAGAGTCGAACAGTTGGGTGGATGGCTGCACCACAATGGAATGCATCTATTATACCACAAGGTGAAACCGTAGAATGCTGTCAGCCATACACAATGTAAACACGAGGGCAAGCCCACAACCCGCTTAGTGCCTTTTGGGCACTCGATGAACAGGGAAAGCATAAGCTAGGTGTGCACTACCAACAAATACATATATGACCATGCTTAAGATTCGCCGATGTCCTGCCCCTTAATCAGGAAAATCCACCCATAATCCCTGATCTCACCCCCTCTCTTTCTCCTCGGGCCTGATTGGTGTTGCTCATTGTCTTCGAGATTAGGGAAGAAATATTCAACTTCATATGCCCAATGGATAGTCCCCATCACCCAGTTTAGCAGCGTCCTCCGGATTTCCGAATCGTCTGGCAAGTCCTGGGTGGCGTCTGTGTCGGGTGCTGCATCTATGTTGGCTGGCGAAGAAGCGGCCTTTTGGATGAAGAAAGAAGGGAATAGGCTGGTCAGGATGCCACCCGAACCTTTCGCAGCGCCGGTGATTGTTGAAGGGCGTTTGTGGGTCTCCAGATCGTCTCTGAGCTGCATAATGCGCTCACGTATCATGGCTCCCACAAGATTGACTGCGCCTTGTAAAGTGAGCTCTGCGTCCGCCGCCAGAAGGAAAGCTATCAGATTCAAGTGACTGCGGTCGCTTTTCGATCTAGAATGCCATGCTTGGTGAATATTGAAGGCGAAAAGTTCCTACGAGATAGTTAGGATCACGGGACAAACGGCATGACGACCAAGTGGCTTACTGTGACACAGGCAATGATCTCAAGTGCCAACGCCAGTGAACGCCGAAATCGAACGCGTTTCTCCGACGAAAGGAACAGTTCCGAAAGTATTCGATGACCGCTCATTGTTATTCGCCATTCCAAATATTCCGTAACTGGGGCAGGCGACAGCCGTGAGGGGTTCGGCTTGGGTGGGGGATGAAAGTGAGCATTTAAGAGCTTCTGGATAAGGTCTTGCAAGGCTTCACTGGAGGCGGAGTTGAAGTATGACAGGTGGTGTACGATACTAGGAGGGCGATAGCAAGAGTCAGTAGCGTGGCATCTTCGACCAGTCGCTCAGGACCATGGGCGAGCACATACCATTGCCAAGGCGATTGAACCAGTAAATCTGCAAGCGGTTGGACGGGTTGAGTTGCTTCTGAAGGCGATACTGGAGAAAGGCCTTCAAAATCAATGATCCGATGAGGCCGAAGCGTCTCCTCGGCGACTAGAGCACATATGCCCATCCATTCTGTGGCTATTTGCAAAATCGAGGGGACAGTGGCACTTTTCGCGGCGGAAGAAAAGGGAAAGTAAGTGCTGGCAAGCAGCCCAGGGTTATACTCTTTCAGGAATTCGCGCGTTGTTTTCTGGAGCCGCGAGTTCTTGGTCATAGCAAGATCTTCCGAATGACGTAGATGCCCAAGGATCCACGACAAAGAGATATCGGAAACATGTTGGTAAGAAGAGTTGATGTGTAAATCTCCGTCATCGTCATCCCTGGCAAATGAAGCCAAAAGGCTGAGGAGATCAGGAAGTTGGTAACTCATAGAGGCAGCAGGCGCCTGTGTTGTGACTCTGCCACTGTCACGTAGCTATCGCAAGCGTGACAGCGCCTATCGCTATCCCCTTTTCCCGGAATATATGATATATAGCACGGAGCAACAATGACCATTAATATTTATTGATGCAGGATCTTGGACCGGAAATTTAACACCCAACGTCACAACTTTCCTTTCCGATGCACCGCGTGTGCGTCTGCCTCAGCTTCAATGAGCTCGAAGGCGCATTCCCATTCTTCTGCAACCATAGAGCCAGCCTAGGCCTCGTTACTCCTAAACCTCAGAATCATTGAAGCAGATGGCTCCACAGTCTAGAAACACAACACGAGTCTGGGAATGCACTGCGCTACTTCTCAAGCAGTCCATCTATTAGATAAAGGAATGCTTCCATCGTCTTGTTTAATTGGGAGTTGGGCATATTGGTAACCTCCAATTGGAATTCTAGTGCGACGAGTAAAAGACCAGGAATGTGCCATCAACTCAACCACGCTAACGACTGGAGAAAAGACGCTCACCTAATATAATAACGCTTAGAACTTCATTCTCTACCTTCGCCATCCCTATTCACCCATCCTGACTGTACCATGCGGTTGTAGCACGGAACACGAGGTCTCCTGGCTTATGGCATAGCACACGGAAGTCTCTGCTTTGTTCGGATCCCTTCCCTGAGTGACACGGAAATGCAATGGCCCAGAAACTAAGCTCAGGGCTCGCCAATTCGATATCTGTAACCTGCGAGGCAAGTGACCACAAACCATTAATCTATTACTGGAACCTCCATCTCCAAGTTTTCTTCGATTTTCGGTCTCTCTGGCTCGCACAGCAGGAGGGTCCAGCCTCGTTCTGAAAAAACCTCTAACGGCTTGTCTTGCTTTGGGATGAGATTCAACCATGTTACGTGTCAGCGTCGCGAGGTCGGCCATACCTTTCTGTCTTTCTCAGGTTTGGTAATCAGCTTCCCACCAGAACAATCGAAGTAGATGGAAGGAGCATCAGAACTTCGTCTATGGCGCTTTGCCTCGATTTGGTGTACCCGAATTGCAGCACCGGTTGGTTTTATCGTTTTTAGGCTCTTGTTGAAATCGCATAAAAACCCACGGGCTATTATGACAGTCCCCAGCTTAGCTCCAGCACAATTTCCAATGAAGTTTGCCTCTCCCACTTTCCTCTTCGCTCTCTATCTTGCCAACGTAGCCTCTGTTCTGGCTCTCCCCGTGGATGTTGAAGGACCCACGGGCCTTTCTCGAAGGCAAAATGTTGGATCAAGTCAGCTTATTCCGGCAGTTGATTTAAACATTACTGACAAACGTTTACAGCAATCACGGTCGGCGGAACGCAGTACAGGCTAGACGATGAAGTTTCCGGTGAAGGAGGTGCTGTGGTCAGTCCGAATCATGCTCTCACCACCGGAAAAATATTGTTTGACGTGATCTGCTCAGACGTTCCGGGCAACAGCTGTCAGCGGAGGCGGAACTTTCTACGCCAAGCGACCAACTCGCGTCGACCCACCGAGCCAAGACTTCGTAAATGAGATCACAGACACCCGAGAAGCTTCTCAAGTGCTGGGAACCAATATCTTCGTAGCGAGTGGCTCTAACTTGGGCTATACTTGGTTGATCACTGCACCGGCCCCTGGGGGTGAGATCTGGCTCCGATGGAACGCAGATAGAACCAGGTTCGCAACGAGGGCCGCTTGTGAGGCGGACATGGCTACTGCTCGTACCGTAGTTATAAGCCAGAACAGGAGACTCGCTGCTGATGCTGGGTTCGTTCATGGAGATAATCATCCTGGGAATGTAAGTTCTCAATTCCGCTTCAGCTTCATGGGAGCTGACATTTTCTGGAGTGGTACGTGCCCCTTACTGGCACTATTAACACTGCCGTTCCTATCGACTTTGGGCTAGTCCGGCCTCCGGTAAGGTGTTCTTGTACCCCATATCATTTTACTAATTCCGTAATAGGATACTGATATTAACGCATTGGTTCGGGACCAATATATCTATAATGCAGCCATGTGGGCAATATTTGTACAAGGTGGATTCTGCCTTTAGTGAGCTATCCTTCATCAAATTGCAGATGTACCCCTGTTAGTAGTAGTAGTGGTTGGCACAAGTCTGAATGTCTGTTTTCCGCCAGAATCAATTGCTTCATCTGAACACCCTCCGATCAATTTAAACGTACCTTTGGTTCACATTTAAACACACCACTTAGTGTGTACAATGATAAGTACTGAATGGTCACTCCGGACTTGTTGCCAGTGTGGGTCCAACCAACACCACGCATCTCGTCTCACGCCTGCTCTCCCACGGAATCCAGGTATTTGCAGTCGATGTAAGAAACACAAGAGTATTGGTGACGTTGATGCGAATACAGTCGAGCTCCATATTCGCGTCAGCTCAACAAAAATTGTTTGGATCGGAGTTGGAGCTTCGAGTAAAGTTTTTGCTGTTAAATTTCTCCCTACAAGTTGGATGAGGTGCAACAAACTCACAATGCCCGTTGCTGTTGTGTTAGTCACCTGAGTTCCAAACCCACTCCTTGGTTCTTGGCATACCTTCCTTGAATCCTCCTCCATTCTGGTTTAATGTCAATTGGACACTCAGTGATATTAGTTGCCTTGATTATAGGCCTGGAGTGGATATAGAGTCTAGAAGCTGCTACAGGAGATAGTATAGAGCTCATACAAGATATATATCTCGGGCAAAACGATATAGTGGCCGGGTGAAATGGGTAGGGAAATGGCGGTCATACATGCAGATCAATGCATGCATTACTACATGAGCATGAACTTTGGCGTATGACGTAGGTCCCACTGTCCTCCACTACCGTGCGTTTCGTCTGCGTTGAAGCCCTTTCGGACATGCATTAGTTATTGTAGTGGTGCATGGAGGGTGTTCCCGACTCCGTTCTCCATGGCACTCAGTAGAAATGATAACAAAGATACAAAAGACATACCCGCCCAATATATTGTCCATACATATATGTGACCGGCGTATTCACTAGGAATGGAAGCAGGAGTAAAGATAGATATGCAAAGATACAGTTGGCAGGAAGCACAGTGGCGAGATTACTAGACAGAACTGGCTGACCCACGTTGTTCACAATGTGCGGGCAGGCTACCCCCTAGAACACGGAAGATGGGATGAGGATAATGTAAAGCAGCCGCCTGGCTACTACGTGTGCGAGTGCGATAGCGTCCATCTATTGCTGGGCTCTAGTCCAACCAAGGTGAACATTGGGCCATCCCTCCAAGAGGGAGCCAGAGTATACTAAGCGAATGTACACTACTTATATATTACGTAGTTGAGTCATAATAAAATTTTGTGGGTGGTACCGGCTACATGCGTAGCCGAACCGGCACCTCCACAATTCCACAATCAATCAATCAATGCATGCATGCACGACAGGGAAAGGCACCTACGAACATCTGCTGTTTGGTCGAGGTAAGTACGAAGCTACTTGGTTAGCGGTCCAGGCTTATCCTTAAGGCTTAGTGCCAGGCATTTGCGAGTCCGCATTCCCACGATGGCAGGCGCTTTCGCAGGGCATCTGCCGATCCTTCTTGCTTCGTAGAGCTACTTGAATAGCACCGTAAATCCAAAAAGAAAACCAGGTCAAGGCTCACTTACCCCTGCCGCACCTAGGTCATGCTTTTATCCAACGTTCCCCTGCTATTGCCCCTGAAATGACGAGCGATGACGGCGGCGCGTTCGGCCCATAAGAAACAAGAAAGCTGAAGGAGGCACAAGGCTACATCGTGGCACCGCTGCTGTTTACCTGCGCCACTCATTTCCTTGGGCAATAATCATCTTCTCGAAGAGAATACCAAGGCACCACCCCCGACAGGAGGGCTCGGATCACTGTACCGACTCGTTCTGGAAGAACGGGCGTCGGGCCTGAAATCCCTGAAGATAACTCGAGACAGACGACGGCAAAGGTGATACAGATGCATCGGTATGGTATGAAGAGGCGGTTCAAGATTGGTTTGAGAAGGTTCCAGAAGGGGCGGGCAATTTCTCGTTACATAGGTAATGCATGAGCCCCCGCCATGGCCCCATAGCTAGAGGAAAGCCTCGGTACAAAACGGCGGGATGCTGTCCTAAGGCGGGGTCTCTGCCATTGCAGGTATATGGTCCCACTGCGGGGTGGACCTTGATGGTTTGTCCATGTTGCGTTTATCTAAGAACATAAAGGGCTGTTACCCTTGGCAAGAGTCCCTTGCGTTGAACCCGACAAGGCTGGCATCGAAGGAGGTAAGCTTGGATTGCTGTCGAGAAATTAATCACCTTCAGACTCCGGCGAGGAAAACAAGAGAAAGGAACCAAAGAGTTAAGTCTAAGTTGTCGGTACTTTTGCCGAGGCCACTGATGCAGGTGGTGTTAGCCCTCCTATTGCGACTACGGGAAATCTGGCGGTGTGGTGGCACTCACGCACGAATTAACAAAGCTGCGACATCTTCAACCCGTCAAGGCCTTCACAAGTTTCGGCACCCATGCTTGATGGACTTCTATGTCTGGGCGTGGAACGACGATGTAACATGCTTCGATGCCTGTGCAATCGTGGTCTGCATCTGATCATGAAGACTGGGCGCATCGGCGGCTTAAACTCCGAGGCCGCGAACACAAGAGACAGAAGGCCGAGGTCTTCGTGAGTGTTATTGTCTTCGAAACGTTTAATTTGGGCGGAGGAATTCTAAGCGAACACCTCAGATCACTCGGCATGGTGCATGCGTTCTTCAAAGGGAAGAGTTCATTCATAAACTCACACGGGCAGTGATGATGTTTGAGGGTACACTTCATCTCTCCCAGCCCCAAAATTCGACACAATCTATGGGTGCTCCATCCGTTTATTGAATATCTCCCAGACAATGCCTTCATCAGCTTCGGTAGAGATCGACCGGGAATGTTCACGTCGGGGTTACCAAACAAGCAACCGCGTGTGATCTCGGAGAACTGACGGATGAGCACTAACTGTATTAGAGGACAAGGTCACGTCTAGTATCAAATCTCCTCGGTCTTGGGGTCGAATTTAAAACGGCACTGCAAAGCCATGCACGACAAAGTAGTTATTGCGGATGGCTCCGCCCAGATTGATGGTCTAAAGCCCAAGAAGCATTTTCTACGGTTGGTTGCAGTAAATCTTGGGTGCAGCGGACGCTTGGCGGCCATTTACGCCTTTCGTTCTGGGGGTTACTTACATGCCTGTTCGACCCACCCAGCGCACTTTTGGTTGGTGTCCACAACCACGCCAAGTCCTTTTGGCAATGCCTTTGAGTACGTGCTATCCGTGATATAATTGACCTGCTGTCAAGTTCTTTTTAGTCCAAAATCAAAATGTTCTTCTGTCTCACTGCTGCGGCATTAACTGCGGCACATTACTGTCATCTTGCGATCAAGTTCTGTAGTACGGATCCTGCCTGTGAGTAAGCACCGCCATACCGAATTCGTAAACGAGCTGACACGGTCTGCAAGGTTTTCTGGTTCTGCTTAACAGGATCGCTGAATACCATATCACGTAAATCATTGCTAGATCTATCCAAACTTCGCCGCCATATACGCTCTGTTCCGAGGTTTCGGTTTCACTAGAGTTACATGGTTTGGATACTTTATCCGGAATCAACTCTACAGCGGTGAGGACCAATCTTGCGTCCTAGCCATTTATCAGATAGGCCTTGGTTTCGAAGGTAGATAGATTTTGTGGTCATTGGATCAGTCACCGTGCTATATCAGGGTTGTGTTTCATGCTTACTATATCTTATCAGCACCCCTTGCGATACCACTTTCCCCCCCGTTTCCGAGCACGAGGAGCAGAGCCCCTTACAGCCTGAGCGAATTGGCAAGTGCCATGTCACCTACCATACGGGGGAACCCCATCCCACTTTATGCGTTAAACTTCAGCCGCTTCTCGTCATCATAGCATCCCTTGGTTGGGTTACGAACCGCTTCATGAGTATGCGATTCGCTGGGTCGGTCGGTGTGATACTACCGCCGCAGCAGGGTGCATATCCTTGTCGACACGCCAAGCCTTTCTTCGCCGCTTTGATCGCGTATCCGTCCAGCTCACATTTGCATACTATCCAGAGCGTCTGGCTGTTGGGCGGATAGCCAACATCTATGTACAGGTACTCTCTATCTGGGTTGTTATGGTATGTCAAGACCCTGTCTTCGCGGATTCTAGCGTGATTCACACATGGTTCGCACCCACGTTTTTGACATTTTCTTATTTAAAAGATCACGGGAACTCTTTTTCAACTGTCCTCCGGTATGGAAACGATGGGCTTCTGAACTACCTTTCGTAACAGGCTTCCGGATCAGCAACACCTTATGCCTCTGGTTTCCATATGGCGATGGGGTTCGTCTCGGTGGCGATTGCGTTGACAGTTCATTCAGTGGTGGCTCCTGCACTTGCTCGATGATCCACACAAAGAACACAAGGAGAGACCATAACTTTGGTCTGCGACATCCGCGATACTCTTTTTGCCTTTTACTCTGTTTGGGACATGAGAGTAGTTCCATTTATATATCTTACTCCCATCACAGATATACACCTGCTAGTCACACGCAACATTCGAAATAGACATCGCGATACTTAAGATTTACCTTAGTATGTAACTAGCAGGGAGTGTTCACGAGGTCAGGGGCAATTCTAAGCCACCGTTCTTAAATCAGATATAAATAGGCAATGTAGGGTTGAGAGCTGTCCACTCTGGACCGGTAACAAGGTCGTTTTCTTCAATCAAGAAGTCCTGTCAAAGTAGTCATGGTTCAAGACGGTGTTAGTTCGGCTCGGACAGGGTCAATTTGAGCGGGGCGGTCGACTTACCAGAGGGCTTTCTACGAGAGCTCCCTTGACCTGGCTCAATCTGTCTTTGACACGATCGAGACTAATACCAGGCGCAACGTGACCCGTCTTAATCTTGGGCACATAGTTCTGTAGGGTCATTCCATCAACAATCCTACCTTACCACAGGGCGACGGATAAGTCAAACATACTTCATAAGCTTTCCAATTCCTGACGATGTTCGTTGGCACGGGCTTGAACACTTCAGAGAAAATCTCTCGGTTCTTATGCGCCGTCCCATTCCACAATATAAGAGTCTCCTCTGCGAGTGGATCTGCGACGAGGCTGTCTTCATACTCGTTAGTCTCATCTGGATTTGGGTAAGGCGCTGGCCGCATGAACTCGGTGACGTGACCGCGGTCGTCAGGAAATTGGGGCTGGATGAGACCGAGATGTTCTGTAACGATGAAAAAATGAATGATGTGATGAGCTTTCGTAACACAAGGAAGGAATGGAACGGGGAAAGGGGGATTGTGTTACACACCTCTGTAGAGCTTACGGCGCAAGCCGGCTGCGAAGCGCGACACTTGATACGGCTCGCCATTCATAGTCGAGTCGATCATATCTGTGTCCTCGACGACGAGACATATCTCAGAGTCGCCGTTACCCTTCTGGCTCCGGTCATTGATGTTGGCCGAGCCCACCTATGTGGGTATTAGGTCACTGACTTGAGGGATGCTACGGTATGTACTCACAATGACACGGCGATCATCGACGATCATAACTTTGGAGTGGATATACAGCAACTCCGAAACATACCTGACAAATAAATTATTAAGTCATCTCATATTACGCGGAGCGCGGATGAACGGGACGTACGCATTCAGCTCCTCCACTTCGCTACCCAACCACTTCTCATCCTGCAATCCGGTTCTATCATCCAACATATGTTGTGCCACATTGTCTGCTACTTCCTCATCACCTCTAACGCTCCTGGCACCTTCTTCAAACCTCCTAATTGTTTCCTCAGCCTGCTCCTCGCTCTCCGGGATCTGGAATTCATGGACTTTCTCGGGAGTCTCGTCGCTATGCACGAGACCCTCCTGGGTTTCCTGAGGGATTTTAATCTTGACTGTTTTCTGCTGCGTAAGCAGGTCACCCTCAATCCATTTACGGCCCAGTGCAACTTGAGCCTCGTGGAATTTGACGCCGGAGCGTTCTTCGATTTTGTTGATGTAGGTCGCTGCACATCTCTTGTGAGCAAGTCTAATTCACGGTAGAGCAGAAGACAACTGACTGAGAGGCGCGTTGATCCTGTCATACGAACGCAGATGGTAGAAGCGGATATAATCCAACCTAACCAAGATCGATTAGTTCAGGACGTTCCCGGGATATTCCAAAACCACGCACGGCTCATATCCGGCCTTCCTGATTTCTTCATAGATGCTACTTCCACCGCGGTTGATAGTCCTGTACTGAGCGCCCATGATAACCTTCAACGAGCCCTCGTTCTTGATATCTCCTGCGAAGCCTGGGACTTCAGGAATGACAATGACAACCTTGAACTTGCGACCTTCGCGAGCTGCGCGGACGATACGGTCGACCAAAGCCTTGGCGATCAAGTTGACCACAATTTCACCCTCCTTGGTGGCAGAAATGCTATGAAAAGGTCAATGGATTATTCGGGGCATTAAATCGCAAGCGTACAAGAATTGGTTCTCTACAAAATCAATTTCAGAAAGAATTTTCCGGTAGGGGGTCAACAGAACATACCAATGTAAATGAAATGTTCAGCATCCTCAATCAACTTCAGGTCTATCCCCCGACATTAGCCAAATGAGAATAAGATCAAAAGAATGTGGGAGGCCCACAGGCATTTTGGATACTGTGTTCCGTGAGCACGCCGTGAGACCAGTCGCTGACACTGCGCACAACCTGGACGTTGCATGTTCCATTCTTGGGGATTGGGTATTCCGGTTCAGGTTCGACGTATCCATGCCATCTTTGTTTGTACTTGTGGCCTATCTCACGCCATTTGCTGAGATGTGGGTGACCTAAGGGCGAATAGTTGAATATATGCGCAAGGCAGGAAAGAAACTTGGCATACGAGCAACGGCCTCTTCCGGGGCGTGCTCAGGGTCATGCGGGAACGCCAACCACGGCCACCTCCTGTAAACAACATGAGCAAATCAAGCTCCAAGTTCCGGGTATGTTCAACCAATCCAGCTCACTCTTCATTGCGATACTGTAATCCATATACCCGATCAGCACAGAGATAAGGTGATACATCAAAATAACACGGACCTTTCGCTTCTTGATTTCGTTCCATCTCTCGACGAAATGCTGACAAACATCCAGGACAACCGGACCAACGAAGGTCATATGAACCTAAAAAAAAATAAGCGGGTATATGCGCATTGAGTCGCCTGCGCTGGTGTCTAATTGTGGAGTGGGTAAGAACTCACGTCGTGCCATGGCATACGGGCACTCTCTAAGATGGAGAGTTGGTTACTAGCATAGTTGTACACATCACGGAAATCCATGATGCGTGCGTTATTGTAGTCTTGCCCTGGGAAGAGAGTCATGGAGAAGTCGGTCGGATGGACATCAGCGAGAGGATGGGTGTGGGTGTCCCAACGACCGAAACAGAGGTCTAGACCGCCGATGGCAGCATAGTGGTTATCGACTACAACCACCTGCATTCAGTAAAGATTTAATTTCCAGTCTTTTGGGCGATACAATTAAACCAAGAGCACACCTTCTCATGATGGGACCAGAACTGGACACTGTCTGGGACAGTGGGTTAGAAGAAATAACGAAGAGGTAATGACGAGATACCTTTTGCACCAATATGGTCAGGATGACGCATGCAGCTAATGTTAGGATGCAAGTTCATTAAGGTGCTCTATTATACATTAGACAAGATAAATGACTACACCAAGGGACTCGACTCACCTTGGTATGCTTAGAGCTCATGGACATAGTTTGGGTGACCTGTAATAAAATCAGAAAATTTCAGGTAATCATGGCAATATTCGCTTGCCTCTTTGTAAACAATGACATGGATTTTGACACCCTCTTCTGCCTTGCGTTTCAAGATTCTATCAAGTCTGTATTCCGGGTACTTGGCAGGGGGGCGACGGAGGTACAATTCGGGAGTAAGCCACCAGTCCTATCATTCGAACCGTCAGTCAAGCACATTGTTTGATGGTTCACGTAGTCAAACGAGACCTACGAGAATGAAGATGACTTCTTTAGCACTTTCGAGCATTTCCGAGAGCGCCCACATGTAATCATGGCCATCGATATGCCTTTACACGATGCATCGTAAGCAGACTGCACGAGTAATCTACAAAGGACGCACCATTTGACCGTGTTTTCAGACCTCTGACCTGCGAAACTATCGAAGCGGTGACTAGCTCTAATTTCGGCGCGAATCCTGTCCTGCTCTTGCTCTTCAGGCTCATCGTGGCGTCCTACAAACATAAATTACTTCAACTGAGAGGGATCACGGGGACCGAACATCACGACGAACGATTGGGATTTAAAAGTCCTAGTTACGCACACAAATATAAGTACCCAAGAAGCGCTCCAGAACTGAAAGCAAGAAACGCACCTATAACTTCATCGCGGGTGTGCTTGACACCCTTCTCGGCTAACTTGGCCACGTCCTTGAACACGTCCATGCCTTGGGAATGGGCTTGAGCGGCTTGCTGGGCTATAGAAGATTGTGTGAGGGATTCTAGGGGTTTTGAATTGAGAATCTTGTTGAAGAAAGACATCTAAGGGGGTATTAAGGACGGGGAAACGACTGACTTATTACCTGGTCCCTTCCGTGGGCGATGTAGTGGAGACCCTGACGAGGTTCCCTTCGGTCCCTTTTTCCCTCCGGCGCCCTTGCCATTTTTGGAATTTGTTCCGACCCGTACTCCAAGTCTCCGTTCACCACATAGCCTCAGTGACGCGTCCTTCTCTACAAATACGCCCTACGGAGGGACATCAGCCTTTGAGGCAACTTCACTACGCGCCTTGTAACGGGGCTTAGCGCCTTCGGACATCCTGAGCGCCCAAGCCCCTCACTATCTTTAACAAGCTCAGCGGATCAGTGTCATGTGTCACGACTCTCAGCTACTTGCACAAGCCGAGGCTTCCGGCATCCTCCGTCTTACCACAGCGCTTGTGTCGACGTCGTGGTCATCGCCCCCAGGGTCCCCTGTATACATTCTGTGTTTCTTCTCATACAATTGTGAACCATGGCTCAGGTTCCAATATTTGGAACACGAGCTATGACTACCGACTGACAGTTGCTGAACAGCCGCTGCTTCTGTATTCTATAATCTGCTAATACTCCACGCCGCATGATGGCTTGGTTTCAACGTCATTTCGTTGCTATTAGGGGGACACACAAACCTGAAACCCCGGGACGCATCCTGAGGGAACGCAGAATGATGCGGCTTTGGTGTAATATGCGGACTTCACAGGAAGTGATCCCGTCTCCGGCTCTTCCGTGGCTGCACTGCGCCGCGCGCGGTGGGGAGAATTGTGGCGTGCCGAGTTCTGATTATACATACTTATCAATACTCAGATCTTAGAGACAGCTCCCGGAGTCTGACATCCAGCGACCATCTCCTACAGGACCCGGACCCGTTCTCCCACTCCAAATGATTCCGCCCCCTTTCAATACATCCGTGTCCTATCGGATCTCCTGACTTGTAATGAACTAATCCAGCCTGCGAAAATGTCGGGTCAAGAACTGAGAGCGACGGCACATAATCACAAGGTACGGATGTCATGCTGATCCACCTCATTTCATAGGGCATATGATATAACCAACAATACAGGACATGAATATTTAAAAGCAAAACTTAAAAAAGAAAAACTCCTTGAAACCACCACGAAACATAAAAGGTGAACGAGATAAATCACAGGAATTTAAGAGAACTAGAAATCAAGGTCCGCTCCAGCCCAATTTTGCCTTCGCACCAGGAGAATGCATCAACGTTGGCAAGCTTACATCTAATCCGTTCCCCGATTTCCTTGCCTCATTCGGTGGATCCGGAAACCTCGTAACGGAGGTATGAATGTTGATCATACTATGTAGCGGCACTGAGTTTCCGCCTGAGCGGTATGATTGTGATGGAGGCGTTGTCACCTCTCCGCGGTCGATACGGGTTATTATGAGGTTGAATGTGATACCCTAGGCAAGATATAAGAATGCAATCAACCAATATTATAGGCTATTCGGGCTTACAATAATTTGAACGACCTGTAATAGCGGCATGTCAATTCCCTAGCTTTGGCGAAGTCAAAAGCTAAAGCCCACCGCATTTGAAACACCATATTGCCCATTATTACCCGAGACATACAAACAGAACAGAATGATGATGGATATCGTGTACATCAATCCTGTCTCGACCAGAAGTCGCATGACGGTATCCAATGGACTCGAGACGGTTGATATTGACCTATGCTTTAATTGGTTCCGGATCTTTCGTATCCGCCGCACCATCAACGCTACCCAACAGTTCAGTCCCTTAAATACTCTAACACAGAGCAACAGCTCCACGTACAAGTGGTAAGGACGTTCATAGTCAACGTCAAAGTGAGCATGCTTGTGATGAATGGGACAAGCTTGTTTGCCTGCAGCAATTTCCCATTATCCTTGAGGGTGGCTTCATAATAGATGGTCATAATGCCGCAACCTGGACAGAAATCAGCGCACGTTCTCTGACTTCACCCTGTTCAAATAAAAACATACCAAGAGTCCCAAGCCAGAGCAACATCGATGGCGCAATGACTAACCACCGCTTACTGTAGATAATCCAACAGCGATACAACTTTCCCGTCCAACACCGAGTCAGCATGCGCATCTGCCCTGCCGTACAATTGCAAAGGAAGGACTCACCAATATACAGTCCCCAACAAAAGTCTGTGCAACATAACACCCCATCTTCATTACATTTATCCAATTCGAAGTATCCTCAAATTCCACAATAGGATCCTCATCGTTATTTATAAATGCGTCTAGATTATGTCGCAGGTGGAACGCAACGTCTAAGCTTGCGAGCGTAAACATAAGTAATGCAGCTAGAAACATCCTGAGATTAATCTTGTCCCAGGTTTTGAATCTTCCGTCCAACCACACCAAAGCCCTTATGCAGTTTGCGAACGTCACCAGAAACACGCCTGAAATCATCATTGGGCGCCATTGCCACCAGCACAGCAAAGATCGACAGTGAGCAAGGAACTGGGAGTCAAAGAGCGTCACTCATACTGCAATGACGCACACCCAAAGCAGACCGCGTGCGGCACCAAAAACACATTGTTAGCAACTTTGTTGGGTGTTGCAGAGCCATAAAATCCAGAGAACCAGACGCACCCATAAAACACACTTTCCATAAACAATCCAACCACCTGCGCTTCATCGATAGGGAACTCGGACATCCAAGCGGTCAAAGCGTTTGTGGCTTCCCGATGACACGGGCCAGGAAGGAATTCCAAGTCGCTTGGATCTGAAAGGAAGGCAGGAGAGGGACGATAAGGAGGATAAGTTGAGCGCAGCGAAGGGAGCGAAATACGAACGCCAAGAATCATTGAGCATGCAGAATTAGGTCCTTAAAAACTTGAGGAGCTGACCCACTGGAGCCCGCACGTGCAATATATTGAGGCGGAAAGTCTAAAGGTGGTCAACAAGTTATGCATGGTCCCAAGAATGGCATCCTGTTGGAGCTAAGTCTTGTGGCTGTTCCAGGATGATAAGACTTATCTTGGACAAGCGGATGGAACGGCTAAATTTCATCTTTCCGTTTGCGCCACAGAGACCGTATTATTCACATGGTTACCCCTAGGCACATTAAGAGCGCTCACTACCAGGCGGACGAGGATATACCCAGGTCTTCCCCAAGGGTGGAGTAACCACTATCGCTGCCGGTGAGCACTACCCTGAACCCTGATAGAGGTCTTGGGGTGATGGTCTTTGACAAGGCTTGACAGGTGGGTTAACGACGTTGGAGGTACCATCATCGTTCGCCGAGAGCTCAGACTCTGATTAGAGAGTCGTACGCCCCCTTTTACTCCATACTCTCGTGATCATTGTCGTTGTTCAATGGACGGGCGACCGATCCTGAGGATACTCAGAACGATACTCAAACATGCATGCCCGACTAATGAGACGAGGAGTTCTCACAATTCACAGAAATTGAGTTGCGAGGCCATTATCATGGGCTAGCCTCAGCGTGAGGGCTCCGGAGGCCACAGAACGCCACTCGCCGCTGTCGGTCATTATATGCACTTCACTTCATTGACAGAGGGAGGTTTAAGCTTAGCGTGGAACTGCAAGATATTTACACCCGCGTGGTTCACTGGTATCATGTGCTTATGTCTTCAAATCCCGTTTCCTTCCCACTTTTCTACAATGCAGTCAATTTAACTCTCCATTAGGTTCCATGCCAACGTTAGATAACTTGGGGCCTCCATTCTCGCACTCTTAAACCAAGTCTATGCCAGGCGCTACACAAGCATCTACTTAGAACTAGGTCAAACTTTTTATCAGAATCTATCATATCTACAATCACTGTAACTCACCTTTGAGCTCCCTCAATATTTCGCAGGAAAATACAACGACAGCGGGCCGGCAATCATCCACTTTTCATGGACAAAGCAACTACGAATGTTCACAGAATATCATCAAGCCTTCAAGCAATCCTCGCCATCTTCTTGTGTCTCAACCTCGCTCATCGCATAGTACCAGCATACCGGCCAAAGAAAAAGAAATAATAAAAAGGGAGAGATATAAGATCATGATTTGTTCAACGGTCATGGCAACCCGTTCCCTCCCGTACCCTGCCACAGCCCACCCTGGAAAACATGTGGTACCATCAACTTCCACTACCTTTCGACATCTCCCAGGTCCCATCTTCTGGTTTCGAAGAATGACCTCGTGCCATGTGGCAGCAACTACGCCACCGAGGTCATACCTCGTGCTGCAAAACTTGAATTCAGCGCTGTTCGATAAGTACAGGTTATTGTTGTTTCTGACAGCGCTCAGCGCTCGGAGTCATACTGCTTAGGTCCCCCCGAAAGTTTAGACAGCAAGTCTACCAGCGACCCGGCCGTCTCAACACCGATGCTACCCTACTTGTAATAACTAAGTAGTTGATGCCAGTAACGATCACCATCCACCTCTGGAGACCGTCTGGGCAAAGCGACAGCGTACTCTGATGATCATGGGATTAATTTACTGCTTACCGTCCCTGTCCCGACTTGTTCGTGGTTACGTCCTACCCAAGGATCTCCAGATAATCACTGGAGTTCAAGAGATCCCCGTTCATGGTTCGGGGATCACGCGATCCGAACAATCTTTCGTCTCAATGCTCACCTGAATGTATTGAAAGAACTACAGAAAAAAAAAAATAGAAATATCTACACATACTAATCATGCCTTAATAATTAGTCTAAAAATAACATAACTAATAGTAACCCCAAACAAAATCAAAAAATCAGGAGGAAGCAAGATCTAAGTTACGCTACCCGAGTTTGCCGAGAGAAGCAGACAAGTGTACAGACCAGAGCAACAATACTGACAAATTGAACAAGGCGTTAAACATATCGCGCACGCCCTGTCAATCGCACACCACATCGCAGCGATGGCGAACGCAGTGATCGGGTAACACGAACCAAGTCAGCGGGCCAGACGGTCAAACCACATCGTTTTCTAAATCACGAACTTGAGCTGGCAGGAGAAGCGGTAGTAGCGGTTGTGGCCACCGGCGCATAAACCGGAGTCGTGCTGACCGTTGAAGCAGCTGAGGTTTCCACTGTCGGGATGTAATGACGGATGTGCTCAGGCACCAACTCTAAAGGTAAGCGGGAGATCGTATCCAACGGGGCTCTCTTCGCAAGCGCCAATAGGTTCAATCGCAAATTGCGCAACGTCGGATCCTCTCCCGGGGCCACTCCCGCCGTTGGAGTTATCGTCGCTCCGTCAATCGTCTCATTAACTCCGGCATCCCCTCCCGGCACGTCGGAAGGGGTTGCTGAACAATGCCGCCCACTAGTGACATCACCACCCGACTTGAAACCCGACCCAGTGCTCATGCGCCGATTCAGCTCCGCAATCAGGCAGGCCACATACTCCAGAACCTCAGCCAACTCTTCTGGACCTTCCATCTCAAAAGTAGTCGTGTTGGCACTGGTGGTCGAGTGGTTAGCACCATCAACTACGCCACCATTGGTGTCCATTTCCGATCTCTCCTCTTCCTCAACCTCCATCGCATCATCGGCCTCTAATCGAGGACGTTTATGGCTCGTAGTATCCACTTTGTGTTGCGAGGCCCTCCGTTTCTCCCTCAGTCCCTTCCCAGCCCATTCCTCCTCGCTGAGGAATAATTCTTCAGGCTTGTTTATCAGCGCGCTCATATCGATTTTCTGCAGCTTAATCTGTAGCAAAGCCTGGAGAGCGACCGCCGCTTCAGGAACGACGCTTAGCGACGCCGCCGTCTGCATGGCGACTGGGGAGTTGGTCTCCAGCTTTCCGGGACTGTATGCTTGGATGCGCAGTTGTTCGGCAGCTTCGCGTAACAGTGCATGACGGCCTTCGGTGAGCTCGTCAACAACATCTTGTACGTATTGTCCTAGCCGCATCCCAAGCCCCAATTCCGACGGGGGATGGATTGGACATGAAGATACCTCGAGTAGATTTTAGTCAATTGAATAAAATAGGGAATTTGGGTGGCTTACTTCTGTGGGATCGGCACTCACGAACTCTGCTAGGCTCCGAACATAAGCAAGCCCATCCGCACCACCATACACCATGTCCCGAATGTATTCCTCCGCCTCCGCTGCGCGACGCGAGGTAAAATATTCCCTGGCACTTGGTACGGAGCCATCCAGGTAAGCGGAAACACCTGCATCCTCGTTCCCCGATTCTTTCTTCGCCACCTCCTCTGGGTCTACGCTATCCCTTATAAGGTCGAACACTGCCTTCTCCTCTTCCCCATCCTTTAACACTCCAGGTGTAACTCCGCGTTTTTTCATCTCTTCCGATAGTATTCCTGCGAGAACTGCGAACGAACCAAAATCAGCCGAGTGCGCTTCTCGCGAGACGTGCCATGGTGATTCATCCGCCTCATTGTCTTCCGCATTCTCCTTAGCCTTACGGCCGACCTGATTACGAACGATTTGCCAGTGCCGTCGTTTCGAGTACGTCGTAGTAAGGGGCACTTCGAGATTAATTGATGATGATGGATCATAATCTAGTGGCAGACTGATAGTGGAGGGGAAAGGAGTTGGTGGATGGTCTTGTGACGTTGATGGAACGGGTTCTGGTTGTGGGGTCGAGCTTTCGGATGCAGGCTGCGTTTGCGATGGCGTTGGTTGAATTATTGGAGGGTTGGGTATAGATAAGGGAGGGTATACAGGCGTAAGTTGGGGACGTGTCAGGGGATCCGGAACCAAAGCTGACAGAACGGAAAACGGATCCTCCACTGTAGGTCTGTGTAAGTGAAAGGGCTCCCAGCTATGGAGGAGAGAACATACTCTCAGTGTAATCCAGACTACCATCGGGTAGATATGGGGGGCCCTCTTTCTCAAACCGTAGTCGTTCTTTCTTCGTTTTATATCGTTTTCCTGCAGAGATTTAAACAAAGAATTAGATCCGGAAACAATCAGGCATACCCTTCAGCTTGAGTGCAACCATCATTTTCGCCCAATCTGAGCATGGTGGAAATGCTCCAAGACCATCTTTTGAACCAGGTAATCTTCCTTCACTATCAATCGACTCGGAAACAGTGGTTGGCGCAGCGCCTTTCTTATACGGGCCTCTCGGGCCTCTCCTTCCGTTCGTTTGTTGTACTTGGGAAATTACAGATGGTGATCGCCCGTTGACGGTGGCGTCCTCGGTTGGAATGGACGTAGGAGGATTCTCGTCATCATCATCGTCGATGTTGACTGCAGGGTCGTCATCCTTCTCGATATCTATATTCCAGTCCGTTTCATACTGAATCACTGTTGACGAAGCTTTGGCGATATGGTCTAGTGCCCAGACCTCGATTCTATCTGCTTCTGTGTAATAGATGGAGCCTGGGGGATTGAATGTTTTGGCATTCGTCGTCACAAGTCTGAGGTCATTCTAACAGAGGGGGGTTCAACTCCAATTCCGCGACGTAAAAATCAGAAACGCACGGCAAATTCCTCTAAGGATCGGTACTTCCCCCGGTTGACCTTGTTGGTCATGGTGCCGAAATCCATAGGACGCTTGATGGCATCCAGATAGCCGGGCACCTGGTTGGGATCCACTGGTTCTAGGAAAAAAGCATAATCATCTTTCCTGCAGAACGAAGGTTTTGATCATGTCGAAGTTGCAAAGCGATAGAACACGCACTTTTTGATTTGCTGGATGAGTTTGGTGAGAACCTCCTTGAGCGGCTTCAATTTTACCGGCCGAGGAACCTTCTTATCTACAACTTCGACATCGAAGGCAGGAGATTGAGGAATTGAGGTAGTGGGTTTAGATTTCTTGGCGACTTTGGCCGCCTTGAGGTTCTTGAGCGATGGGAGCACAAGAGTAAGGCCAGATCTTGTCGTAGTGGGCTTTGGTGAGGTTTCCTGGCCGTGTGAGGTCGAGGTTGAGGGAAGAGATGCATCCATTGGACTTTGCAACTCAGGTGTCTTTCTGTCCTCAGAGCGGCTTAGCTAATTCAGCTGCGTCAACCTGCCTAGGCAGCTCCACGTGACTAGCGATTCATTGGTCAGGCGCTTGTGCCAAAGTCTAAAAGTGTATTCCTCGATCGATATCCCGAGCTCCTTCTCCAATTCTCGCCTCCTACTGCTGGTTTGAACGCACTATTATCTCTTCAGACTCGCCTTCTTCTTGCACATCTTGTGCCCATACAGGCTGAGGAGCAACATCGAGATACCTTTCTGTGTTTGCGGATTTTTGGACCGCGTGTGAGATCTCGACGAAACTACACTTGTGTCCTCCGAGATTTGTCACAATGCCATTATGGAACGTCAAGCAAAACCTTCGAAACAATTTTCGATTGCCTCCGGACTTTTCAGCTCTCTTTGACTGAATCATTCAATCTGAGAACCTAGTTACCGTCTCGTTTGCTTCTGCTATTATTAAGAAACCATCCGCTTACCACCGCCTCGGAATCCGTGTATATTTTGCTTTGTAGCCGTTGTAGTTAAGCAGCGACATCCTTCCTTCCCCGCAGCAAGTCCGCTCAACATCTTGCTCCGTTTGCCCGCACAAATCCGGGTTGCTCGCGAGTTCCTCATCTTTCAATTCCCGTCTGAATCAAAGTCTTCCTCGGTTGCTACACGTGGTTCTCTGATGACGTCCTCGTGGCAGAAACAACAGCGAAGATGACACCGGAATCCACTCGTTCCATCATCATCACACACAATGCGGCGTTGTTTTCCTGATTTTCTTTCGCATTTCCTTTTCCACATTCATGCATCAGGCCTTCTTCAGGCATACAGATCCTGAGTTCGGACTTATGTCAGCACCTTGCTTCTCTGGGATCTCAAAACCCAAAACACCGGGTTTCAAATTGGACCTTTTTCTGACACTCGCTATATTGTGACTCATCAGTTTCAACCTTGAGTTAATATTATCACGATATTACCCTACGACCACAAAGGCCAACACCTGCCCTAGAATGGAGGGCGTACAACGAGGTCGAAGCGTGTCCGGTTCATCGTCGTCGGGGTTTATTAGCCCTGAAGCTTCTCTTCCCCCATAATTCCAATTCAAAATCTCTCATGTTTGCAGAAGCATCTATTTCGGTCCTCGACGACAAGGTCCTACGATTCCATTCCATTCGAACGGCGAACCCGCGGCCAGGCCATTCGGTTTTTGGCGAAGGGTATACCAACCACCGTCTTTCCTCTTTGGTTGGACAATACAATTGATTTTTGGCTTCGCCAGCCGCTCCGCGGTCACTTGCCTGGAGATCTACGATTGCAATGCGATATTGCTTCCAAACGGAAAATCACTTAATCAAGCCAAATTTCCAGGTTTGGGGTACATATCAATGTCCGACCAGTCTAGACTCCGAACCGGTGTGAGATGTGATGGCAATCCTCGAATGTAGTGGTCATTTCGGAAGAGACCATAGTTTTGGGTAGGTTTAGATGGCGCATAGCTGTGCCTCCATTACCCTTCAAACGTCAGGCTAGAATAATAGCATATTATGCGGGGGAAGTGGGCCTAAGCATCGCCGCTATTAAGGCTCGGCATTACTCAAGTATCACAGTACAGTAATTGTCACTAATTTGATGGTTTCATGCTTTTCACAAACGAATGAGACCGCGAAGGAATGCAATGCCTTCAGCTCTTTTTTTGCCGCCTCCGTAATTGCTTCATTAAGGGCGCAGCTGGCTGTTAATTAGCCCAATTGCCTCGGGGGTATATACAAGACTTCCGGTTGCAATAACTTCTCAGTTTGAAACGGCCTTTGGTCTATTGCCTCCGAAGTCATCCTGGGTCTTTGTGACTTGAATTTAATTCAAACTTTAGTTGCCAAAAGACTCAGTGACAAACATCACTGCCGTGGCAACTCTTTGTGTTTCCCCGATCTATCATTCCTGAAAAGAGAAAGAGAAAGAAATCGGCCCCTCAAGCGCCGTTCTTCCTATTGTGGAGCAGCTCGCGTGCAGGTTCTGAATATTGAGTATTTGGGCGCTACTTATGAATCATCGAAGCGGCCCTTGCGGCAGGGGGTGAGGGACGTGCCGCTCATCCTGTAACAGCGAACCTCGAATCTGATCAATTGAACTTGCCTATTTCCGGCTGGCGTGACAGCCCGTGTGTATCTGTGACACCATGTGACGAATAGACATATTCATCGTCACTACAGATTTTGTTGGTTGCCACTGTGCTGTGCGAACTGCTGCTCAGTGAGCAGCAACGGTTACCCGAAAATCGCAAGTGGGGAGAGCGCGCGCAAGGTGATAGAGTCACTGATGAATGCAGTATCCCTTTTGAGCAGGAAAAGGTGCACCATGATGGATCACGCGTTCCTGTTATTTGGGAACATGATATTTTGCTCGGTCACCCCTTAGGCCGTAGATCTCGATTGGTTTTGGATAATCATAGTGGTTGTTGTTGACGTTACCGAACTGGTTGGTTGTATAGCTATCTCTCGGCTCTCTCAGCGGCAACGGCTTCACATGGGTCGCTTTCCGACGCTCTGCCCTGCCTTCCTTTGCAACAGAGCTTCCTACTTATCCCTCTGGCTCCGCGACAGCGTTGTCGTCTCGATGCGTTGAGACAGCATCGAAGGCTCTCCCCCGGTTTTAATTTTGCTGTTCTCTTCCTGGATGTCTGGTTCTCGCCCTCCTTCTCCCTCTCCTAATTCTCCAACTAATATTGGCCCTTCCCCGGACTCGACGACTTCACGAACATACAGATACACCGAAAGCACATCTAATATTCCTATAGAGGAGCACCAGCAGCAATCCCGACAACCGGCCGCATCCACCTTCGCCACCTCTCAGTCGCACCCCTCACAGCAGGTGTCGCAATCTGGGGTCAAACGACCTCCTTCCCCTGATCGTCAAGAAGAGAGTTCGACGATGGCAAAACGCCTGCGGAAAATATCGCCAGCACTCAAGCAGGAAGAGTCACAAGAGCGGATGAGCCCTTCATCGGAGTCGCAAGATGCTGAAAATTGCCCAGGCGACGTGAAAGGAAAGCGCCCCGAGCAGCGCCCAACAGAAACCACACCCATCAAGAAAAAGCGGACACGCACACTGACAACGCCCCATCAGGCTGCTGTCCTTCACGCACTGTTGGCTCAGGTGAGGCTCAGCTTCAATTCCCCACCTTCACGAATGCAGTATGATCGACACCCACTTTCAGTCACGATTTCCAACAACAGCTATGAGGGAAGAAGTTGGTCGGTCGATCGGTTTGAGCGCTCGTAAAGTGCAGGCAAGTTCTTGAACGTTCTATATCTCATTCTTCCTTAATGAACTGATGTCATTCGTCAATCAGATATGGTTCCAGGTGCCCTCCATGAAATACTCCCGCTTTCACTAATCCGTTAACTTTTAATTTTGAACAGAACCAAAGGCAAAAGGCAAGACGTCCTCGTAAGGAACCGGATGAATCGGCACCTCTGCCTCCACGATACGGTCCATTTCCAGCGTATCCACCCCAGGCCCATTCCAGCTCTTTTTCTGTGGTGCAAGAATCTACCCCTCCCCCAAACCCTCAGCTGCTACCTATCACATATAATGCGCCAGTTCAGCAACCTTATGGTCGCCCTCAGCATCCTCCAGAGCCCTCTAGTAGTAGTCAGTCTGTGGAGCCACAAGGCCGGCTCCTTGGGCCTGGGGTGCCAGGAGCTGACTTATATGGACCTTCCCATCGTGGTCAGTCCCGTGGTCAGAGGGACCCAGCTCCATCACAAGATGCAAATACTCCTAGTGGCACACCTTACTCATCTGGTTCTTCATCTCAATTATACAGCCCGCGGATTGGCTTCCAACCGCCAATCCCAGTCCCTAGGCTTGCGGCACCTCCTGTGTCCCCATACGATCAAAACTTTAGCCGGACCTTACCGCCTTTGACCTTTGATTCTTCCCGTCCTCCTCCTGGGGGCGCCAATGTGTCTGGGGGTCCGCAGTCGCATTCCCCGTTCATAACGCTTCCACCCCCTGAACCTTCCCGTCTACGTCCAAGATCATCGGTTTCTCCCCAGGTACCACACTTCGTTCCCCAATCGACTGATGTTCACGGCCTTTCCCGCGTCGTACTCCCACCCCCGTTCACACTCCAGCCCGAACCGCACTGGGACGAGTCATCCTTCTCAGCGAACCTCCGACCTGCGGCGTTCGTGAGGCCTCGTACCGAATCACAAACCACAAGGGGCAGTTCCTCTTCTCCTATTACCTACATACGAGAGCCCAGTGTGGTACGTCAGGATTCCGTGGACGTTGCAGAGCCTCCCTCCGTTCCTGGACAGTCCGCACCTGCTCCCGCTCCTGGAGCTACATCTGCACCCTCGATTCGAAGTGGCCGATACGATCCCGTCCGTGCGACTTTCATGCCGTATTCCGCAACAAGTTCATCTCCGACTCCTTCTCCGCATTTCCAAAGGGATCCAGCTGATAATCCCGATGATGTTCAGACGCCTTCCCGCGAGTAATCTTGACATATCACGTCTCTATCCTATCCAGTCTTTTGTCTTTCGGTGGAATAAATTCCTCACGCCTTTTTGACGAACAGCTGCAACGCCGGTGCCTTCGAGTATTCAAAAACGTCTCGTTCATTCCTTTTAACAATCCTACCTGTTGTCCTTCTTTTTTCCCCATCGAATTTTATGATAGCCTAATTTCCCGCACACTGCTTAATTGCTTTGTATTTCCTGTCTCTCGTTAGACCCCACGTGTATCTCATCGACCTTCCTACACTCCTTTTATTCCGCTTTCTGTTTTGCGCTGTGATAATGCGGTACTCTTTACCGATATATCCTACCTTATTGTCATGAATCTATACGTTCTATATGTAGTCACGTTTTCACTGTTCAGAAATTTACCAAAACAGAGATGTTTCTGGAAGGAACTGATGGGATACAATACTCTGGTTTAAGGTAATACAATCGAATCAGGGCTTATGTATTGATAGTATAGCATACGCCACCAATCCAGAAAAAGCGCAGCAAGCACCACCTTTGTGGTACTTGCAACCTACCCGAACCAGTCCCGCTAGTACCCGGTCACCTTGACTCCTCCAGTCGTTTTTCTGCGGCTAACTTCGCCCGCAAACGCATACGCGCCCTCAACCTTGCTTCTAATTCAGTGGTGTCTGTCCCCGAGATTGTGAGGGCGGAGTCTGGACCTTTGACATCAGGAGCACGACAATCCTGCATTGATCGTCGCGGGCTTTCGTTAAATTCAATGTCATCTCTTGGAGAGTTCCTGTCCACCGCTGACGTAGGAACTGAGCCATCCGCGTACATGGGAAGGTTACTTGATGGATTTTTCCCTCCTCGCACTTCCCCGGCACCTGTATAGGCACCCTCCGAATTGAAGGCTTCGCAAGCTTGTTTCCTCTCTTCTCCCAGGCGGGATAACAACTTCGACCGTAATTCTGACTGAAGTTCTTTGGAATTTTGATGATCTTGATGTTTCACGATTGGTGCGGAATTAGGCGGATCGTGGGTATATATGGGGGTTGTCAATCGCGAGGTAGATCCCACGTGCGGTTTGTCGAACTGATGTGCTTCTATTTGTTACGTGAGTGCTGACAGAACATCCATTTACAGGAAAGTGAGTCCTAACCTTCGCTGGCGTGAACGCTATTTATGTGTCTGCGATCCGATGCTCGCATCTTCGTTGTGGATGGACAGGTACCAGCCGAATTCGTGGGAACGGAGTCGCAAGCCTTGTTGAAAACTAAAGTCGTACTCGTGGTGGGCGGTCGAACTCCAACTGCAGATGTTGCAAGGGTTCGCAGCACATCAGTGGTTTGCCTGCAATCGTCTTGGTGACTGTCACTTAGGGGTGATGGTCGTTGCTGGTTCGTGTGTGTACTATCGCAGCCCATAGAATCAACGGCACCAGAAGTTAAGTCCTGATTTCCTTGGATGGCAGTTGTTTCCTTCGTGATCGGGTATGTGCTTGAGATGACTCGTTCTATTTTAGATGCTATTCCACTAGCATTGCCTTGATAAAAATCAGTGGCGTAGCACTGAGTTGACTGCTCATCAACAACCTTGGTCACCGGGTCTGATAAACGTTGCAGGAGAGATAGGCGCTGAAGAGGAGTTTGATAGTGAGAATCTCGGCTGGGGGACGTGTGCAATCTCGGCATGTTGTCCTCCGAGGTTGGTTTAATTGATCGTGCTCCGGAAATATTGGCTTTGAGATGGGCTTGGATGGATTCCAAAAGGGATCTCTGTCGTGGCGGTCTCTCCCTGGCGTTAGCATCGTTTTTAAATCTGCTGGATAATGATGGTGGTGCTGGGGCACGCGTGCCATCGCTCGCTGTTCCGCTGGATTGGGGTGTCGTATCACGTTCGTCCGCCTTCCGCTTCCCCTTGGGATCATTCAATCTGCTCAGTCGAGGTGTCGCGGAGCCGGGAATGCTAAGGTCTCCTGACGAATTGTGCTCTGGTCTCCTCGATATAGGAAAGTTGCCAACTTCGTCGCCACTTAGAGGCGGAGGTTGGACTGTGCGCCCAGAAGCAAACCCGTTCTAGCGTATTTGGATCCAATGGCACGAGATGAAAATCAATAACTAAGTGATGGTCAAGAAGCACATACATCGACTTCTTCCTCCTTTCTAGTCATATGGGACGGCATGGATTCAGCGTCGGCGTTACTAGGTTCGTGGATGTCACTGTGTTCTCTAATCTGGTCCTGCTGCGGGTTCCTGGATACCCTGCGTGCACATGAGTTATTATTCCTTAAATTAGGATTGTCCCTACCGACCTCGATGTTGATGCCTCTGGTTGCAGCCCTCTAGAGCTTTCATCGTGAGTCCGGGCCGGGGAGGAAATTCTTGACGGGAGCTGGTCCATGTACCTTCCTTGCCTTTCATATGGAGATCTTCCACGACCTTCCTGCCTAGGCGACCTCGAGGGGGATCGGGAATGGTCTTGACCTCGGGATCTAGGTCTTTCCTGGGACCGTCCACGCCACCTGGTTCGTTGTCGCGCCTGAGGAGGCGGTGAAACATTTGGTGGGCGATCATACTAACAGATGGCATGAACACAAAACAAATCAACGTGAGTAGTACCACATACCTGTACTACACTATCATACACGAAGAGATCTCGGTATGGCGATCGGACATACGAGTACACCTCTGGTATAAGTTCAGCCTTTAGCTATCAACGTCAGTTGTAAGCCATGACTCACCGTGTGCAAAATGTTCTGCATTAACATATCGTTGACCTGGCTCATATGGGATATCCATGTCCAAAAATTCGGCCAACAGCTTCACCGCCGACTCCGAACGTATATCAATAGCTTTCATCAAGGATATGATGAGGTTAGTTAAGAACTGGATGGATGAGCCGCCAGGTTGTCAAGGCATCATGTCATGTGGCACATACCTCTACATCGAGACCTTGCCAAACTTGAAGTTCCCGGCGCAAAAATGTCGTAGTTCGAGATATGAGATCTGGGGACGCTGCGAATTGCGCAGGTGTTGGATACGGGCGATACTTGGTGAAGGGATTGGAGGCGACATGCTGTCATGGCTTGCGTTAGACCTGACAGCCTCGAGGATCAAATCGTTGGGGAATCACTAGCATTGGGGCACGTACCTTGGCATAAAGGTCATGTTTATAGATCCATCTTCGTGTAGCAATGGAGAGTTCGAGCTTGTCCCTCTCGCCTAGTTCTTCACGTTGTCGCCTCTCGCGTTCACGATCCCTCCTTCTGCGGCGGGCAGTATTCCGAGCTTCTACTGCGGCATTTGTTTGCGGGGGGAGCAGTAATTGCGGAGAACTGGACCTTAAAGGTGCGAGATGATGTTTGCGGTAATCAAACCGCGAACGAATGTCATGTATAACATAATCTCCAATGGTTTGCGTGCAAAGGGGACAGCGACGCGATTGAGCTGTGTAACAGATCTCAGGGTGTGAATGCGAAGATTCTTGACAGAAAGTCAAACGCACCTGCCCATACCACCAAACAGTCGAAGCAGAATTCATGCGAGCAAGTGGGAATGACTGTACGATCCTCCATAGCTTGCAAGCAGATGCTGCAGTTGTTTTCCGAGTCTTCATCGTAGTTTTCAAGTTCATTGCTAGTACCTGTAGAGTCTTCTTCCTCTAGTTTGGTTTTCTTGGTAGGAGGACTTGCGGACGGCGAACTCAACATGCTGGCCAGATTACAAGCCAAGGTTTGGGGCGGCGATAGTGACTTGAAAGGGGCATTACATAAGCGAGATTAGTGACTTGAGATTAGTCATGACGTCAGTCAGCGAGAACACGCCGAGCAACCTACTTCACATCAATCCTTACACTAGTAGACATGCCAAATGCACTAGCGGCAGCAAAACGTGTTCTCGTACTCGCAGGTGGGCTACCATAATTGTTCCCCGAAGCGGTGTCACATCCTAACACGCTGGTCAACAGGGGTAGGAAATGCTGCTGGAACCGGGGCAGCTGTTGCGTGGGTCCTTGTATTCAAGTTGGTAAACGCTAGCCACTCACTGAAGTGTAGGCGCCGCTTCTCCAAAGAGGGATATAGCATTGCCCTATTGGCCCGGCAAAGAAAGGCGCTCCAACGTCTAGAAGACGAGATCAATCGTTCTGGAGGACATGTGAGTTTTAGCCCAGGTTTAGACTTAACTTCCAGTAACGGATCCCGTTCCCTCAAGGCGGCAGCATTTCCGTTGCTGTCATACTCTCGTGACGACATCTCCTCTACCTGGATATCAGTGAAGGAGAAGTTCCCAAATCCAGACTACAGCATCCGCGCCGCTGTTTTCAACGCTGGACAATCCGTCTTCAAACCATTCCTGGAAATTACACCAGAAGAAATACAGAACAGCTTAGAAGTTAGTATCTCCGCTGCCTTCGCCTTCTCTCGGGAAGCCATCTTGACCTTCAAAGACAATCATATCGAAGAACCCGTGGGAAAACGAGGGATGTTGATCTTCACGGGAGCAACAGCAAGTCTACGAGGGAACACTAAGACAAGTCTGCTTGCTGCTGGCAAGTTTGGAGCAAGGGCCCTTTCGCAAAGTTTGGCCAAGGAATTCGGGAAGGACAATATTCACGTACGTACATATTTTCGTACTGAATCTCGTTTTACGAATTCGCACCAGGTTTCTAATGTAAGCGACGGGCATTCTTCCATCCAGTAAAAACTTCCTGAAAAGGCTTCTCCACCCCAAACATAGGTTATCGTTGACGGAGGTGAGGACCTTGTTTCCATATACTATTTTCCATATTGGGATAACTTGTCACTAGTGATATTGACTGACCGCACTCGCCAACTGTTGAGCCGGCAAAACGATCAGTTCGAAGCGAACGCAAATATGCGATTGAGTCCGGAGAGCATTGCCGATGTATGCAACCTTTTTTGCCAATTATTTCGCGACTTGACATCTCAATTGAATCTGTTCCTTCTAGGCATTTATGTATTTGACCAACCAAGATCGCTCCGCTTGGACGTGGGAGCTAGATCGTGCGTTAAGATTTCCTATCAAACGTATCCACGGCCAACTCACAATCCTAGTGCGGCCGGCACACGAGAAATGGTGAAAAACGGTCCGATCCTGGTATAACGTTACCTATCTCATTAAATATGCTACCAATCTACCGTCGCTCTTGCAGGCATGATCTGTTTTTCCACCAAGGACTTACCATATCTAAAATGCACCTGGAGTCCGGGAGCCGCGTGACAAAATCACCAATTAGCATATGCCAGAAATCTAACATCTGGTACCGCCTTGTCACACGAGGGATAGAGACCCTCTGACCGGCTGGCATGGCGTGGCTCCGTGCTAACATCTTTCGACCCTCAGAGTCCTCCGTATTTCGGTTTCAGCCAGCTCAAGCTTGTCCTTGGCTCGCCAAGTTGGCGCGCAGCCACTGCTCTTGAATTCCCACTGAATATCTTCCTCCTGTGCAATTTGGGTCTGGAATGATTTCTCTTGGGGAAGGCCTTTTGTACCTCCTGTTACACCTCTGGTTACACGTGTTATCCCGGTTCCAGGGCTGTGCGTAACTCACTTGTCATATATTTATGATGTGCAGATGATATATAATTTTTGCCTCGTACTCACATGCATCTGACTTGCTATCTGCCCTGGACTCATTGTACACACTCCTGGCTTGGGCCCCCACCGATATTCTACCCAACTAGTTTCTACATTCCCTGATGATTTCAAAGGTTCCACTGGTAGTCCTCGCCTTGCCGACTCCCTAGCAGTCTTCTCAGTATTACTTCATGCAACCGGAACCTGACCGGCAAATTCAAAATGCGCCTGTATGTGTCTGAACCTGGTTACTAGGGTGCATCATCTGTACTCACTGTCCCGCAGCGAAAGTGGGTGCCCTGCTTTTCCAGGAGGCATGATAGGAAGGCAGAGCGAACACACGGCAGTTCTCTCTTGTATCAATGGACGCATACTGGTGCGCCCAATCTGTCTAGAATAACGAATCCTGCTCACTCAAAGGGGGGTCCCACCCATTTCCTTAGTTTGATATGTTCCGTTTCATATATTGTTCTACCTGGATCAAGCATCTGTGACAGGTCGAAGGGCACATGTACATTATCAGGACTCCATCAGATCGCTCGATGAAAAATAGATCATGTTCGTCCCGGCGACAGCACAAACCCCTTTCACCACTTCTCGTGGGCAGGACGCACTACGTGAGCATAAGCAAACAGCGCCCTCGGTCAATGTCGACGGCGGATGACTTACAATCCAACTCCCACGTCCAAGCTGATCTATCCTGTTTGACAAGATACAGGTACGACTAGAAAGAAGCCTGTATGAGGTCCGCAAAAATCCGAATGAGACTCAGCTCACATTGGCAATGCTTTCTGCACTCAGTCTGATATCTTCATTGTGCTCCCATTCAGGACCTTTCGCTTCCCGAGTCCGATCAGTCGAAATGACTGAGAAGATCAGTCAGCATAGAGTTAGGCAGGAAAATTTGAAACATACCGCCGTCAATGATCACCTTGTCACAGTTGAAAATTGTCACCAATCGATCAATATCTGAGGGGAAGACACTCACATGCGCGACCTATCAGAACACAATTCAGTCCATGCAGTGCAAGGGGTTAAACATGGACGACTTACGTGTATATTTTCCTTTCCGAACTCCTTGTTCAAACTCTGTGACAAGGCCCTCAGGGCGAACTTCGAAGAAGCAAAGGCACTGGTAAAGACGTTCCCCCGAAGACTTGCCGTAGCACCTGTAAAGACGAGCGCGCCTCGCTTGCCGTTCCCGGCTTCAATTTCGTTCTCCTTGAAAGTGAGGATGGCTTGCCTGGAAAATGCAAAGGCGGCGATTATGTTAACTTGCGTGGACTGTTCAATATCCTCGGGAGTAACGTCCAAGAACTTCTTGAACACGCCCTGCCCAGCATTCCAGACCCCGACTCTGATCTCGTATTTGGGTTTCGGGAATCGTCCCTTGATTGATGACCATGCAGACGCGACGGCTTCAGCCGAGTAAGCTGGAAGTGGGAAGGCTACCGCCTAAAGGATAGAAAAGGGGCAGATTCGTGTCAGATCATTGGGACATGCGAATCAGACCTCATCGATCATCGAAGGCTTCGATAGGTAATGATGGAGTCCTGATGGATGTTTGAAAGATGTACTCACCTCACTGCCCCCCTGGTTAAGTTCTTCTGCGAACTTGTTCAGAGTATCTCCTCGTCTCGCTAGAAGTGCAACAGCATATCCCTCCTTGGCGAATAGGCGTCTGCAGTCGAGAGAAACAAAAACGCATATTAGCCTAGTCCTCCACGACGGAATGATGGAAGGTCCTCCGCAAGTTGACAACCTCGAGGAGAGATCTATTTTGAGGTATCTGAATCCTCGACTTACGCAACTGCCGCACCAGTTCCAGCCCCGTTTCCAACACCTGAAAAAAGATAATTTGACCCAAGAGTTAACCTCCGTCCCATAAACAAAAAATTAGAATACCCATATCATCGGGGATTAGAAAATCACCCAAATGACAGATATCAACGCACCTGCAACTACAATAACACTTTTAGCTGTGGTCATGTTCCGCGGTTAGCTCGATAGGACGCTAGTAAGGAGATCCTCGGAAATTTCTTGGTGGTGTATGAGAGTGTTAATCAAGTTCTAGTCTGTTGTAGTATCGGGCGATCTCTTCGCTGGTGCACTGCTGAGACAACGAGACATTGTCACTTTTATACCCAGCATTTCCGGGCTTCGCGAAATCGCGATATATGATGACATTATGAATCTTCATAAGCACCCGGGAGGCCTCGTGTTACCTGGAGTGGGGAGATCACTGGTGATAACAGACCAAACTGGATTAATCAGCTATGCCTATGAACAATCATCGGTACAAACCACCGCAGCCCGCCGAGGCCAGCATAAGAATAACCAAGAACACGACAAGATGATTAAGTTTAGCTATCAGTGCAATCATCTGTGTCTCATGCTAAATTTAGCGTCGCCACCACTATGGCGCAACTACGAGTAGTTCTCTAGGACAAATGAACCCATCTTGCCGGTTTCCCAGCCACAAGTGATCTTGGGGACGGACGTCTCCCCCTACTTGAGTGAGTTCCGATCGGTAAGTACCCACCAGGAAGAAGTCCGGGATCTCGTGTATGAATATGCCAGCTCAAAATGCCTATTCAATCAGTATAAAGCAACAGATATAAGAGCCGTAGAATGCTCACTCCAGTCATTCATGTGTTCTCCTGAAAACGAAAGTCCCTATGAGGTCTTCCTTGTGCCAGATCTTATAATCGTAGGCAAATACCTCGAACAACAAGCTGACTCTGGGCTCTTCTTTGTCATTTCCGTATTCCACATGGTGCTCCAGCCCTTATGCCTATAATGCGCCGTGGCCCTCAAAGCCACCCGGATTGTGGCATCCGTTCGAGGGTGCTCGGTGGAGTATGCCTTAGGAGTAGGCCCCTTTAAAATATTTGAAATAATATAGTGTGGCTGACGGTTCAGGACCTCAGAATTCTGTGTGGTCGCTCAAATAGACTGGCCACCGCGGATAATGAACATTATAGTGTTCTAAGTTCCCGACCGGGCACATTACCACAACCAGGAACGATAGTTTAAGACCCAATTGACTTAAACACCAGGAGGCATGAGTGCCAGTAACGAGCCCACAAGTTCCTGAGTTTTAAAGTTTCATTCTCAGTTTTCCGACCGTCATTGTGGGAAAAGATGTCTTGTACCATGTCTTGTACCAAGGCCTGCGCCATATGCATTCATGGACTGGATCTTGCTTCATCATCCAACGCTGAACCATTCACGATTCTGTGATATTTATTTCAACCTACAAGAGTATTGACACATGCTCATCATCATATTCATCATCTGCTTGGGCGCTAATGCGCAGTTATGTTTCAAGCTCCTCAGAGTCAGAATTTACAAGTTAGGAGTTACAGATGCAATCGCGACACACCTTCATCGAAGTACCAGAGTTGGTTTTCGCCGCCCCATTTTCTCCCGATTTCAACATGGGGTCCCTGTCCATGGTTGAAGAGATCAAGGCACTGCTCCGCATTCAACACCGTAACCCTAACTTTACCGTCAGTCGTGTCCAACGGAGTGCGGTTCACGTACCTAAACCTGGCCGGCACATTAGAGTTGTTGTTCAACTCATCCTCATTCTCCTTCGAGATGTGCCACTTGTAGGGTTGTAGGGAGCCCGTGACCCTAGTTCCGTCCGGATGATTGTTACGATTACCCCCCTGGCCTTCAACAGCGGCGTACAGTCCCGTAGAAACGTTCCTGAAAGTCCATCCTTCTCTGTCCTGCCGGAGCTCCCACTCGAAACCACATCAACAACACGGTCTTGACGACGAAGCGAAGGTACCTACTTTCTGATTATCACCCCCATGCGATCCGTAACCGATAACTGCATACTCAGTGATTAGTCTTTGGAAAGAGAGCAGCAAGGCAAGCGAGGTACTTGAACGGTTATCGGCACTAGAGACCTCAAGGGTACGTTCCATGCTCTTTACGCTGGTAATTTTGTAACGGCGGCCAGACTGAATATCTCTGAGAGGCATGGTGGTAATTGATGAGATGGGGTGTAGGAGTATCTGGGGTGCTATGCGATCAGCACCCCAGTTTATATGCTCTCTCTATACAGAAGTGGTCTAATGAAGCCATATGATGAATACCATAATCGCATACAAAACAAGAACTGCCCCAGCCTCACGTTTAGATAACGGAGAGACATGTCATTAGAGTTCATAGATCCAGTGGTTGCTTGTTGAATGGTCCCCTATAACGCCCTTTTCCCAGTATCTCCACGAATAAAGAATTCGCGAGTCGGTCTGGGGGGGAACATCTAATCGAGCTGAATCTCTGTCAAGTGCAACTGTCTGGTCAATAGACCGTGTATCTGTGGAAGGTACGACACATGCTAGGCCTTCCGAGTATCGATGGTCTCCAAGAACGAATACTACCTGGAGAACGACTGCGAACCAAGAAGAAAGCAACAGCTCTTCATCCACGAGTCATAACCCCCCCCCCCCACCCCTGACTTGAGGATAAACCAGCTCCGCTAGGTATCATCTACCGGAGGCTTCGGCCAGCCCGGGAGAGGGCGTTAGTGTGGAGGGCCAGGGAGTCAGCTGGTCTCAGGTTGGTCCATAGAAGTTAGTTGTTAGATTTCGAATGACTGTCATGTAAAGTCACGCATCGTTGCTCGGGTTGTGTGTCATCTACCTTACGAGGGGGCCAGGCCTGATTCATGCAGGTCATGGACTGACGTCGTGATCTTACTTCATCATCCAACGTTGAACCATTCATGATTCTGTGATGTTCATTTCAACCTGCAAGAGTATTCATACATGTTCATCATTCACCATCCCCTTAGACGCTAACGCGCAATTATGTTTCAAGCTCCTCAAAGTCAGAATTTACAAGTTAGAAGTTACAGATGCGATCGCGACACACCTTCATCAAAGTACCAAAGCTGGTTTTCGCCGTCCCATTTTCCCCAGATCTCAATGTCGGGTCCTTGTCCATGGTTAGAGAGATCAAGGCTCTTCCTCACATCCGGTACCGAAATCCTAACTTTACCGTCAGTCGTGTCCAACAGAGTGTAGTTTACGTACCTAAACTTGGCCGGCGCATTGGAGTTATTGTTCAACTCGCCCTCGTTCTCCTTCCAGATGTGCCACTTGTAGGGTTGTTGGGTACCAATGACCTTAGTTCCGTTCGGATAATTGTTATGACTATCCCTCTGTCCTTCAACAGCGGCGTACAGCCCCGTAGAAACGTTCCTGAAGGTCCATCCTTCGCTATCCTGCTGGAGCTCCCACTGAAAATCACGTCAACAACGTCGTCTCGATGAAGAAGCGAAGCTACTTACCTTCTGATTATCGCCCCCATGCGATCCGTAACCGATAACTGCTCATTCAGCAATTAGCCTTTGGGGAGAGGGTATCAAGAAAAGCGACGTACTTGAACGATTATCGGCACCAGAGAGATCAAGAACACGTTCCGTGTTCTTCACGTTGGTGATCTTGTAACGGCGGCCAGACTGAATATCTCTGAGAGGCATATCGGTGATCGATGAGATGAGGTAGGAGTTCCTGGGGTGCTATGCGGTCAGCACCCCAGTTTATATGCTCTTTCCATGCAGGAGTGGTTCGATTGGGTCATATGATGAATTCCATAATCGCGTACAGACAAGAACTGCCCCAATCTCATGTATAGATACCGGAGAAACACGTCATTGTAGTTCATGAATCCAGTAGTTGCCTGTTGAAGAGTCGCTTATACCACCCTTTTTCCAACATCTCCACGAATAAAGAACTCACGAGTCGATTCTGGAAGGGAACATTTAAACGCATTAAGTCTCTGTCAGGTGCCACTGTCTGAGCAATAGATCGTGGTACTTACGGAAAGTGTGACGCAAGCAAGCGATAATATCTGGAGAACGGCAGCGAAACAAGAAAAGAGCAATAGCTCTTGACTCACGAGTTACACAATCCCTCCGGGTTCGAGGATTCACCAGTTCCGCTAGGTATTATTCAATGTTGGAGGGCTCCGGCCAGTCTGGGAGAGGGCGTTGGTGTCGAGGATCAGGGGCGTCGTTACTCGCCAACAACGAATCATTACTGATTACATAGATCAGATATCCTATGTCGGATCGAAACCTCAGCAAACATAATCAGGAAGATCCCTGAGCCAGTAACATAATTAAATCGAGGCACGTCAGCAACTGGATTAGAACAGTACAATGCCAACTCATGATCTTCCTCCAGATACTCAGCGTTCATGGACATTTCTTCTGTCCAGTTCACTCGAGCAAAGTAAATTTCTGGCTGGAATTGGATACATCCTTGGTATTGGTGCCTGCTGGTGCACAGGAACCCCAAAAAACCCCTCATTAAGAGCATGGATATACGGCGATGTACCTGCCCTTGGACCATGATCCGATCTTCTGTCAATGCTTGGCCAATGTCAGAAACCTGTCTACTTAGCCTAAACCAACGAGCTCACCGGCGTTTCAGCTCCCGGTCGACCCAAACTCAGGACGATCATCTCAGAGGATCCCTTCTGAGCCCTTCTGGTACTGCGCAACATCACCGTGAATCGTAAAGTCATCAGAAATCATCATCAGGTTCCTGTGGCCCATTGATTTCACACCCGGACGCGAATAATACAACGTGCATCCGATCTTGTGTGAGCCCACAACCAGGGTAAAGACTTCTCCCTCGAATTCTTCTCACACCCCCTTCTGCTCAGTGCTTAGTATTCGTCGGCTTGCATCGGAACTCAGGATAAGCGCAGGAAAACACGCCTCAGTGAAGCAGTAGGACACCAATGAGGGGAAAACGAAAAGGTCCCACATGCACACTTAGCAGCAGAAACGCAGTCGGGCAGAAGAATGCCTGATTGACTAATCAAAGACCCATATTCTTCCCAGTACCAGGGGCTAGTCCTCATCGATTTATTATCGCTAGGAACATCGCTCCTTATCACGTCCCCGACACGGGTGTCTCGTTCTGACAAGTGATTGTTCAAGCATGTTTTCTTGTTCGCCTCCTCTTGATCAGCTGCGATCGTGAGCCAGATGCATGCCCCCTAGGACACCACGGCTCGGAAGGAGTTCGCCTTGGTCTGTGTTTTCCATTTGGTCGCAGGCATCCCAGGTGGCAAGGAGATGTTGGCTATGGTACCTAGCTTCAAGGCATGACCGTCTAGGGTATCTATCTCACGTCAAATCAAAGTCTTGTCATTATCATGAACGTTCAAACAACAGGCTTAGGTACTTCGCATCGGCGGTGAAGATATTTCCTCGATTGTCGGAGCTCTGAATTCACAATGAACTGTGTCGACCTCCTCTCTCGAGCCGTTTGGGGATTTTGTACGTCGTTTGGGGAACGGTCGGGCATAATGCGCACACCCGAAGAACGACGGGCCGGTGTATACCAGGGAGGACGTAGCCGTCGAGAATCAAGGTAACGAAAGAATCTTTTCGTCCTCAACTATCTCCCATATTCAAACTTGAACAGTCTTCATACTGTGTTTGGTATCGCGACCACTGAGATTTGAAACCTGAGGAACAGGAACGACGAAATCTCAAGCATACCAAACCACGCAGTCAGTCACTGGTAGCGCGAAACAAATTTATCCAATTTTTTATCGTTCACGACATAAAATCACCCAAAACCAAAGACCAAACAAGAAGAGAAAGCAAAGCAAAATCGACAAAAGTACGTAAGTATATGTAGCCGTAAAAAAGCAAGAATTCTCCAGAGATATAAAAGTGTGATAATAAACACGTCTTTTGTTGACGTTGTGGTCCGTAGATAAGTAATAAGATGGGCGAAAGCGAATTCGAGCGGTAACAACAGAAACCTAGGGAGGGGGAGGGGGCGGTGGCAGGACACATGTAGGGGTGCATGAGGAGAGGTAAACCGTGACCGTACACAATTGAGTACGAAGCAAAAGCCAAAGAGCACGGGGAATTCCAGAACTCCAGAAACAAGAACCAAGAACCGAAGACGTAGCGAGCCCAAAGACAACGCACGGCCTGAAAAACAACACCAAAGCCGCCGCAAACCTTTTCACACAATTCCTTTGACCAACAACCCCTCCAATCGACAATACTCTGGCACAATCGCCGCATACGTCAAAAACGCATCCGCATCCGGCTCCGCAACCTTCGCCAACCCAATCTGCGCCTCCGCATCCGATGTAGGCAACGCCACGACAGGAGTCAACGGAGTCGGATTCGTCTGTCCTTGACCTTGTCCCTGCCCTTGTTGCACACCGCTCCCCCCCGGCGTCGTCTGTCCATTCGATGCCGCACCACTCCCAGGCCCAGGACTAATATTCAACCCAGCCATACTGAGAGACGCTATGTCAGGCGTAGTATACGCCGTAGAACCCGATGCTTTAATCGAACTAGTGCTGGAAGAAAGCGTATCCACCGTCGACCCGGTTTGTGTCCTCATTCTCGAAGAGGCGTCAACAAATCCAGGCGACACATGTGCGCCCATCGCCATTATAGCTGGATCATGCGGTACACCAAGCCCGGGTATACCCAGCCCAAACGTCCCATTCCCACCAGCAGACCCGGGAACCCTCTCCAACTCATCCTCATCCTCCTCAAACACCGTCGCTCCAACCCCCGACCTCGACCCAAAAGGCGTACTACTCCCACTATTCGCACCACTCCCCGACGCACCAGCATTAGCACCCGCACCAACACCCGCCGCACCCGAAACAAGCCCCAACAACCCCGCAGAACCCGCTCCAGCCCCGGCCCCGGACATCCCAGCAGAAACACCACCCACATTGGTTCTCAACGGCGTCCCCCCAGTCGCAATCCACCTCTTCTGCAACAACCTCCTAATCTCATCCTCATACACCCCCAACCCACCCGCGCCCCACTCCCTCCCCCAAACCCACCTCGCAACATACGCCCCTCCCAACGCCGCACGCCCCGGAAACCCTTGCGCAGGCGCGTTCCTATGCGGCACAACCTGCGCCGAATCCACTTGCGTATTCGGCACAAACACAGGAGCGTTGAATACGTCCCCTACGAGGTTGGATACTGATGGAAAGTTGGCTGCTGCGCCTGTGGATATGATACGTGCAGGCAGGGGTGTATGATCATACGGATCGAAAGGGATACCGAGGCTTGAGGGTATAGAGGACGATGAAGAGGATGATGGGGTTGATGTTGATGGTGTTGAGGAACGACCGATGAAGGGGGGTGGAGTTTGACTTTGCGCGGAACTGCCGCTCACGCCTGCGCCGACGGATTTACGGGGGGATCCTGAACCGAGGACACCCGTCGCAAGCATACGAGACCATTTGACGCGGAAGGAGAGGATTTGACTCTCGAGTAGGCAGCGAGGGTTCGCTCGGAGGTCCCGGAATTCGTTGACTTTGATTCCGGTTTCGAAGCGGTATATACCCTTTACGTGTGAGTATGGATAAGCGTCGGCTTGGAGGTGCCAGAAACTGAAGAGCTTGTCGTCGAGACTTTTTGATTCCGAGGGAGGTATGTGCGTCATCGAGGGGGGCGGGTAAATTGATTGCAATGAAGATCGGGATGAGGGACCACGAGGTACGAATTGGAAATTCAGGACTTACCCAATCGATCCGCCAGGGGGCACGATAGCAACCAGACGATCGAATGCACTCCAGCTTTTTGTATACATATCGCGCACCAAGGCGCGCGGAACATCAGCATTCCTATTTACGGCAATAATCAATTTCAGATTGGTTGGCTTCGGAACGGTGAAGTGGTAAAGAGGGGTAACCGACCTGCTACAGAGAACTGCGATGTACCTCCGTTTTTCACCGGAGTCTTGAGCAGGATGGGGGAATAGATTATACAGACGTGTAGGCAAATAATGTTGTGCGGGCGTAAGTAACATATCCATTGGACCGAAAGATAGTATGGCATCATTGGGGGATGGACAAAGGGAAAGATAAGTTGCCAAGTAGTCAGATGTGAAGGGGGCCACGACCGTGTCTGCAAGCCAAGGAGTTTAGCCAGGGGAATCGTCTTACAGGAAGTATACACACCTGGGTCGAAGCGGTAACGTTCAACAAGATATCGGGAAACGTTTCCAGCGCGCCTTCCTCCTCCGGATGTGTCCACCTCGCCTAGCCACCCTCGGACACGACGACCTTCCTCGCGGCTTCCGCCGACGATATCCAGAACGCCTTCATCCCAATGACCTGGGCTTCCTGAACCGGCTCCATGGACCCACATGCCTGTTGCACAAGCTTCAGCTTCGCCCATCGGTATCCACTTTCCGGAAAAGAGACTGCAAAGGAAGGCGCTTGCAAGCTGAACACGTCCCGTGCGTGCCCAGACTTCTTGCTGCCACGTTTCCCGTATGCGGAACAGCTGTGCAGCGACCATGGAAGGCGTTGCGGCGGTACCGACACGTGCGGCCATCCTCTCTGAGCCACCAAGCATGTTTTCAATAAGAAGGGCATGAGTATGCGATGCGGTATCTTGAGAAATAGGGGTATTTGGTAATGAAAAGGTATGCGCGGAGAAGTGTGAGTGGAAAGGTAGATTTGGGTCTAGGGATGAGAGCGAGGGTACGGTTGTGGATTTCCACCAGACGAGAGCATGCTAGGGACGAATCAGTGTCGTGGAGGTGCCTGGTTGTGTGAGGGATACTCACTTGGGCTGCACCGCCGATGGACTTTATCCTGGATAGGTCGTGATTTCTGGCCAGTTTTTCGAGCAAGATATCTGTTTGTCACGTGGGTGAGCAGGAGATTGGAGACGCCACGTGCGGGGCCGGAAGGGACTTCTCAGAGTCAAAAATAAATCGGACGCTCCGGCGAACGAGAAATCAAATTTCTGGGCAGACTGGAGCCCGGCAGTCGAGAGCGACAAGACTTACCGAGACCCTTGATCCACATTTCTACGGGCGTGGTGTATGCATCGCCGGGAGTGGTAAAGATGCCGCCTTGGGTGCTATGATCGAGGCGAGATCAGCTGAGGGCGCTGGTGTGACTGGGAAAGTAAGCAGCCACGCACTGGTATTCGGACACTTCTGTGTCGAAATCAACGCACTCGACCCCCACGAGCTCGAGACTCTCGTCGACGATGGAAGCGCGCAGCTGGTCTGTGGAAAGCTCGATACCCAGGAAGAGGGCAGGGGCAGATTTAGGTGCAGGCATTTAGGATATGGATATAAGCTACGGATGGTATCGTGGACGTGATATTTCGTGCTCGACCTGGAGAAGGAGCGGAAGGGGAAGTAGGGGAAGTAGTCGTCCGGTCGTCCGTGCACTGGGCGCGACAGTGAAGGCAGGGTTGGTTGAAAAAGATGGATCTGTCGCCTCGATTTCTCACCCTCTCGCCTACCTCCACCTCCTCATCACTCCTTGCTGACCTAATCCTGCGTTTCTAGCACAGCTCCCACGCTCCCTCTTCTCGAACATCGGTACCCTCCATCATCAATGCATCCCTCGGCCCTCCCCGAGAAAGTTCCTGTCCTGTCTTCACCCACAAACGTTCGTTTCGCCGCAAAAAGAACACTGCCCGTTGTCTCCATCACTAGAACGAGCGCATGGTTGTTTAATTATCAACGTCTCTCTCATTACTGGCTACTTTGATGGCATTGTCCTCTCTGCACCGCTTTCGGTCTTTGTTCGTGCCGACGCTCGCTTTCCTGACGTCTCCCGTCAACATACGCCCTGGTTTTGACATCCGCTAGTCCGATAACAGACACTCCTCGGCTCATCAGCCTCTAAATCATCCGCTATCCGTGTTCATTTGACGTCCACCTGGTCTGTGCGTGGCGTCTCGGCGTACGCCCCTCGTTTCTAGAGCATAAGCCTGCCTTTTTCGTCCAAACCCACCCGTATGAAATGAAAGAACAGGGCCCCCAACACGCGTTTAATGCCACGATGAACGCATCTCATCCTCTTCGATGACGTACAGCATGCTTGGAACCCACCGAGCAATGACATAACATGCCTTATCCGCCTTGATCCATAAAAACCTCGCCGCGCTGTCGTTTTACCCTCACCTTCGTGTCTTCTTTGCCTACCTTCACCTTGGGACCTCTCCCTAGGCCAACGCAAACTCCTCTGACCCTCTATCCCGCTTCTCTATCACACTTCCCTAGCCATGTCCGTTGAGGTCACCTCTGGCCAAACTTACAAGATCACAAACGTCAAGGCCAACATCGTCGTCGATCTCTCAGGTGAAGACAACAAATCCAGTACGTCCCTTTTTCTTCCCCACTTTCCATGCGTCTCTCAACGTCTTCAGTAATCGGCTACCCTTACCATGGTGGCAAGAACCAACAATGGACTTTCAACTGGACGGGCAAAGCCTGGACCATCCGCTCTGTCTCCTCGAACAAGTACCTAGGTATTGGGGGTACCCCCGCGGACGGAACTCGCCTTGTTATTGTTGACGACCCCTTTGAATGGCATATATGGCGTGACGAAGCCAACCAAAACACCTTCCGGTGAGTTTAAATCTGACCCCGCTTTTGCGCCGATGATGGCCTTTGTGGTCGTTGCTGTCTTCTTGTCGTCTTCCATTGTGTTCCATGGCGTTCATTTTCCTGTTGTCAACTTGCGTCGCGTTTTTCTTTAATGTGATGTTAATGAAACTCTCTTTTTCGGTAGCATTTTCGTCCCCTTTACCTATTACAACCTTGATTTGTTCAACTATGGTGACCCTACCCCTGGTACCCCCGTCCAGCTTTGGTGGACTTGGGAAGGTCTTCACCAGACTTGGAAAATTGAACGTCGTACGTGCTGTCCCCCCATCCGTTAGTTTTAATTCACTGATGCGTGTTTGATGTTGCAGCCTGAACGCCTCGAACAACGCCCGTGCCCGTTTCGTCGCCATACCCCTTCTCTTCATTCATTCGGTTGGTTTATGAACGGTGTAAGAACCCTGTCATTGACATTGATTTTGACGGTTTTCGAACTTGTACCCTTGTTTCTTTGGTATAATAGTTGTACTTAGTGCTCATCGCTCATGATGGTGTTGTTTTCTTATTGTTCGAGTGCTTATCGCTCAATGGTGTTGTTTTCTTATTGTTCGAATACAGTATACCTTGTATGCCCTTCTTGTCTACTCGCCGGTGTCTAATAAAGATGCTAGGTGAACGTTAGAGCATTTGTTTTAAGTACAACACGTGGTCGGAACTTTGCCTTGATGCTCCCCGCATCCTAATTCCGCGACTCATCTCACGAAAATTGCAGAAATACCCATCCAACGATGCACGATCTAGCTGATCGAGAAGATATTCAGGGAGCTGCCACCCCTGTACATCGCCTCCAGGCCGTCCATGGCTCCTCTGATGTGCGAGATGAGATTCCGTGCAGGGTATGTTTCCCCTCCGTTCTGGTTATGTTTTCCTCACAGTTTGTCGCCTGGTTTTCCTGTAATGTTCCAGGACCTCACCGATCGCATTCAGCGTGCAGATAATGTTATTCATGCCCAATATTGCGGTGGTTTTGCTAACGTCTTCGTCGGATATCTCACAATTGGAAATAAACCCAGAGTCAAGGTAAGAAAATCGTAGAACCTTGCTGCTATAGTCAAGATGTGAGTCACCTTGTGGAACTGATATCACGGTTCAAGGTCGCAATCAAAGTCTTGCGGCTCATGGGCTCTCAACAAATGACCGACAACGTCAGTGCTTTGCACCTCACCGGATTACCCAACTAACCGAACAATGTAAATTATAGCGCCTGATCCGAGAAGTAACGGTTTGGCACCAATTGAACCACCCGAATATCCTGGGCTTCCTTGGCCTGGTACTTGAACCTCAAGGACCTGGCCACTCCGCGCTCATTTCCCCTTACTGTGAGAATGGCACCATCGGTGATTATCTCAGGACAGGTCCGGATAATGATACGAGACTGTTCCTTGTGTGTCGTTTGTTGTCTTACTTCTCCAAAAAACAATGGCTCACTTCCCCGTAGATTAAGGGTGTCGCCAATGGCCTGCAATACCTCCATCAACTAGATATTGTACACGGAAATCTCACACCAGTGCGCAGATCAACTGTTCCTGTCAACGAGCCGAGTTCAACTAACTTTATAGTGCAATATTCTGGTTCACGACAACGGCCGTCCACTTCTGGGCGGCTTCGGCCAGTCCGGGATTCTCAATCAGCATAAATTTGCCCCTGGACCGGCTGGGGTACCTCGTTACCAGGCCCCAGAACTTCTCCAAGGCAGGGTTACAACCAAGGCCGCTGATGTGTATGCCTTCGCTTTCGTGTCCTACGAAGTAGGTTTTGATATGCTTTCTTGACTACTACTCTTGCCAATGACTTGATAGATATGGACGGGATTACGGCCGTTACACGATATTGGTGACGGACCAGCACTTACCTGGAATGTCATTCTGGAAGATGCGCGGCCTGAGTATCCGGTGCCTGTTCCAGCTAGAACAGATCTGCTTTGGAAAATTCTTGAAGGATGCTGGAAGAAAGAGCCTGATGAACGTTTGACCATGGAATACGTGGTAGAAAGACTGACGAAAATAAGGCTAATGCAAACAACCCCCCTGCATGGCCCACGCGTCGAGTATCTTCCCATCCGAGTTTTTAGCCGCTTAGACGAGATCCCCTGCAGGGTGTGTTTCCCTTCTCTTCTTATTGCATTCTCCTCATGATTCCTTATCTCGTCTTCTTCAGGACCTCACCAATCGCATTCAGCGTGAAGATAATTTCATTCACTCTCGATATCGTGGTGGCTTCGCCAATGTCTTCGTCGGTTATCTTATGATTGACAACGAACCCAGAGTCAAGGTGGGTCCATCATAGAGCCTTGGTACTATGGTCAAGACGCCATTCGCCTTGGGAAACTGATATCATTGTTCAAGGTTGCAGTCAAAGTCTTACGGCCAATGGGCTCTCAACAAATGATCGACAATGTCAGTGCTTCACACACCATCAAGTTATCCAGCTAATCAATCAGTCATAGCACCTGACCCGAGAGGTGACGATTTGGCACCAACTGAAACACCCGAATACTCTAAGTTTCCTTGGCCTGGAATTCGATCCTCAAAGACCTGGCTGCCCTGCGCTCATCTCTCCTCACTGCGAGAACGGCACCATCACTGATTATCTCAGGTCACATCCAGATAATGTTACGAGACTGTTTATTGTGCGTCATTTGTTGTTTTCCTTCTCCGGGAAGACGTGGCTCACTTCTCTGTAGATTAAGGGTGTCGCCAATGGCCTGCGATATCTCCACCAACTGGATATTGTACATGGAGATATCACACCAGTACGCGGATCAGCTGTTCTGGCAACGATCTAAGTCCGATCCTATTTTTATAGTTCAATATTCTGGTTCGCGACAACGGCCATCCACTTCTTAGCGACTTCGGCCAGTCCAGGTTTCTCAATCAGCATGAATTTTCCCCTGAGCCTGCTGGATTGCCTCGCTACCAGGCCCCAGAACTTCTCCAAGGAGGGCTAACAACCAAGGCCACTGATATGTATGCTTTTGCATTCGTTTCTTATGAGGTGAGTTTTGATATCCTTTCTCGATTGCCACCCTAGTCGATGACCTTGTAGATTTGGACGGGATTACGACCGTTACATGAGGTCCGGGACGGACCAGAAATTGTTGTTAGCGTGGTTTCGAAAGATGCGCGACCTGGGTATCCGAACCCCGCTCCACCGGGAACAGATTTGCTTTGGAAAATTCTTGAAGGATGCTGGAAGAAGGAGGCTGATAAACGTTTGACGGTGGAAGACGTGGTAGAAAAACTGATGGAAATAAAGCTGGTGCAAAGAGGACCCTGGCGTGGCCCATCCGCCGAACCCCCTCCTGTGACGGAACCGAGTCAAATAGACCAGACCCCCTATCAGGGTTCACCCTTCGGTGACAATCGTCCTGTGATCCCACCCCTAGAAACCCTTGAGAAGGATCCCACCATAGTACGATCATTTGCTGACCTTTCCTCGTCTCCTTCCGACTCACAAAGTACATTCTAGGACCTCTCTGCAAGTATCTCGCTTGAGGGAAAGGGCGCAACTTTACCCCGCCACTATGGCGTATTTGGTGATATTTTGATTGGCTGGTTTAGAGAGGGTAACAACCCACCAATGAAGGTAGATGTCCTGCTTATCATCAAATTGTATCGCTCAAAAATGATGCGATGCATGAAGGTCGCTATCAAAGTTCTACGTACCATGGGTGGTCTATCTGTTTGTAGGAACACGTATGGTCAGCAGGTGGATTTTCAAGAAAGCTTTCGGCGGGTTGGTTGTATCTTCGATAATCGAAAATATCATCGCGTCTGATTCGGTTGGAAAGCGTCTGAACCGCGAAGTACGGGCATGGAATGGCCTGAACCATCGCAATGTCCTCAAATTTCTTGGCCTTTCTAGGGGGCTTGGGTGCTCTGGTTGTCCCGCACTCATTTCGCCTTACTGTAATAATGGCACAATTCATGAGTACCTTCAATTACATCCAGGGAAGGATAGAGTATTTCTGGTGAGCTTCATACAATTCTCCGTTGAATCAGATGCCAGATGATATGGCAAATTCGGCGGCATGGTGCTTAGATAAAAGGTGTAGCCCAAGGTCTTGAATATCTTCATCAAAAGGACGTAGTTCATGGGGATCTCAAACCAGTGTGTACTCGATTTCCGGTTATTCATTTACATATATCTAAGATTTCTTGACAACAGAGCAACATACTTATCGACGATTCAGGGAATCCGCTTCTCTGTGACTTTGGTCGGTCCAGGGTCCTTACTTATCACGGTTTCAGTGCAACAAGGGCCTCTGTTGCGCGTCGTTATCAGGCTCCAGAACTCTTAAACGAAGAAACTGGCCCAACAAAAGCTACTGATGTCTATGCATTCGCGCTCTCCTCCTTCAAGGTTTGCATTACTTCCGCTCTCCGATCATTGTATAACATAGTGCAGATCTGGGCAGATGAAGAGCCATACCGTAGCCTTAATGATGTTTGGGTTCTCATCAACGTTATAGCAAAGAAAATAAAGCCTTCACGCCCGACCTTTCCGGTCCCTGGGCAGAATTTCATCTGGCCCATTTTACAAGAGTGTTGGAAGACCGATGCAGGTGAACGACCAACTATGCAGGAAGTGGTGCAGAAGTTGGGTTTGTAGGATCACTAGGACAAACCTCGGGGACTCTGTGAGCAGTAATCCTGGACTCCTTGTATCTTTTCTTAGAGACCAATAAGCTTGGTGTTCCCAAGGAGTCTGGTTTGAGTCAATTTTGTAAAGGTGTGAATGACGATTGGGTAAGCCACTAAGTGCCCCAACTACCCCCAGCTTGCATCAGCTGAAAAGGCCTAAGTTCGGAAGCACCAATCAATTGTCCAGTCTAAGTCATTTACGTTGAGTTATCTATGCCTGTGCTGAAGGTTGAAGTGAAGCTAGATGGGGAGAAATAGGGGTCACAGGGTGAGATATCACCTAGATGTAGTGGTTTCATCTCACCCCAGTGATGTTGCAATGAAGTAGAAGACATGAAGCACTGCACCTGTATGGCATTCTTCATCTCTTTGTGGCAGGTTCAACTGGACGGGCAAAGCCTGGACCATCCGCTCTGTCTCCTCGGGCAAGTACCTAGGTATTGGGGGTACCCCCGCGGACGGAACTTGCCTCGTTATTGTTGACGACCCCTTTGAATGGCATATATGGCGCGACGAAGCCAACCAAAACACCTTCCGGTGAGTTTAAATCTGACCCCGCTTTTGCGCCGATGATGGCCTTTGTGTTCGTTGCTGTCTTCTTGTCGTCTTCCATTGTGTTCCATGGCGTTCATTTTCCTGTTGTCAACTTGCGTCGCGTTTTTCTTTAATGTGATGTTAATGAAACACTCTTTTTCGGTAACATTTTCGTCCCCTTTACCCATTACAACCTTGATTTGTTCAACTATGGTGACCCTACCCCTGGTACCCCCGTCCAGCTTTGGTGGACTTGGGAAGGTCTTCACCAGACTTGGAAAATCGAGCGTCGTACGTGCTTTCGCTCCATTCTTTCCCCATTTGTAGGTTTCATTTTGCTGATGCGTGTCTGACGTTGCAGCTTGAACGCGTCAAACAGCGTCCGTGTACGTTTCGTTGGCATACCCCTTCTCTTCATTCTTTTGGTTGGCCTATGAACGGTGTGAGAACCCTGTCATTGACTTTGATTTTGACGGCTTTCGAACTTGTACCCTTGTTTCTTTGGTATAATACTTGTACTTAGTGCTTATCGCTCACTATGTTGTTTTCTTATTGTTCGAATACAGGATACCTTGTACGCCTTTCTTGTCGCAGCCAGTCTACTCGCCAATGTCTAATAAAGGTACTAGGTGAACGCCAGGTATTTGTTTTATATGCAGCACGTGGTCTGAACTTTCCCTTGACGCTCACCACATCCCAATAGACAGTATTCGGTGCTCGTTTTCAGCGAGTTTTCAACGAGAGCGAGTTGAATTAAGCCCCACCCAGCTCCACCCAGCTCTGTCCCTTGTAACTAGCTAGTATCTGTCACGTAATGCCAGATATGGTGCATAGCAAATTGATGTAGTCTTCGACTACTGATAACATCGAGCGTCTTCTGGCAATGCCAGATTTCTTCGACGCTATTCCGAGGTTTTGATGGGCATCCGGCACGTTCCGTTCGAGGGTGTTAAAGTCATCATTGGAACTATTGACCACATTCCCAGGCGGAGCCATTAGCATATTTGAGATTCACATCATTTTCAGCGAGAATCAGGCTTTTCAGCGACACCGAATACTGTCTAATCCCACGACTCATTTCATTGAAGTCGTGGAAATATCCACCCGATGACATGTGAAAGAGCCGATTGAGATGATACTAGGAGAGCTGCCACCTCTGTACATCGCCTCCAGGCTGTCCACGGCTCCTCTGACGTGCGAAATGGAATTTCGCGCAGGGTGTGTTTCCCTTTCCTTCTGATTGAATATCCCAACTGCCTCCAACTTGCGGTGGCTAAAGAGGCTGAAGCGCTGAAACGTCCAACCGGTTGTCCAATCTAAGTCATTGACATTGAATCACTTCCGCCTATACCGAAAGTTGAAGTGAAGTCCGACAGGGAGATGTAGGGATTACAAGGTGCGCTTTCACCCAGATATGGTCATTCCGTCTCATTCCAGAAATGTTGCAGTAAAATAGAAGACACGAAGCATCTCACTTGAATAGCATCTTTCATCTCTCTACAGCAGGGCTGATTACTGGCCCCAATTGATGCATGATGTATCAATTCTATTTCTGTGATAAAATACAAGAAAGATCTCGAGTTATGCAGTGACTCGAAATCCTATATAACACCTCTTGTGGCCCCCCACACTCGCTACAGCTCTGGTTAATCTCAGGTGCATCCAAATCCTGCAACTCAACTCATGGAAATCACAGAAATATCTACCCAATGATGTATGATCCAGCCAACCAGGAAGATACTTGGGGAGCTGCCACCCCTGTACATTGCCTCCAGGCTGGCTCCCCTGATGTGCGAGATGAAATTCCGTGCAGGGTATGTTTTCCTTCTCTTCTGGTTGTGATTTCCTCACCACTAATCTCCTGGTCTTCTTGTAATGCTCCAGAACCTCACCAATTGCATTCAGCGTGAAGCTAATTCGACTCATGCACTACGTCATGGTGGATTTGCTGATGTCTTCCTCGGGTATCTTACAGTGGGCAATAATCCCAGGGTCAAGGTGAGGACGTTGCAGAACATTGCTACCATGTCAAGATGTAAGTCACCTCAGTGAACTGATACCACTATTCAAGGTTGCAATTAAAGTCTTACGATCCACGGGCTCTCAACCAACAATTGGCAATGTCGGTGCACTGCACTTCACCAAACTATCCCGCTAATCAATTACCACTATAGTGCCTGCTACGAGAAGTGGTGGTTTGGCACCAATTGAACCACCCGAATATCTTAGGCTTCCTTGGCCTGATATTTGATCCTCGAAGACCTGGCCACCCTGCGCTCATCTCTCCTTATTGCGAGAATGCCACAGTCATTGATTATCTCAGGTCGGGTCCAGATAGTGATACAAGACTGTCTCTTGTGCGTTGTTCGCTGTCTTAACCTCTCAGAGAAATAATAGCTCACTTTATTATAGATCAAGGGTATTGCCAATGGCCTACAATATCTCCACCAACTAGATGTTGTGCATGGGAATCTCACACCAGTGTGTGGATTAGTTGTTTGGTCAATGATCTGAGTCTGACTTCGAATTTATAGCTCAACATTCTGGTTCGAAACAATGACCATCCACTCCTGGGTGGCTTTGGCCAGTCCAAGATTCTCAATCAGCATACGTTTCCCGCTGCACCAGCCGGAGCACCCCGCTACCAGGCCCCAGAACTTCTCCAAGGAGAGCCAACGACTAGAGCCACTGATATGTATGCCTTTGCCTTTGTGTCATATGAGGTGGGCATTGATATGCCTTCCTATCTACTACTCTCCTCAGTGATTGTACAGATATGGACGGGATTACCACCGTTACACGAGTTCCCAGATGGACGAACACTTACTTCAAGCATCATTTCGAAGGATGAGCGACCCAAGTATCCGAAGCCTGCACCAGCTAGAACAGACCTGCTTTGGAAAATTCTTGAAGGATGCTGGAAGAAAAAGGCTGATGAACGTTTGACCACGGAAGAAGTGGTAGAAAGACTGATGAAAATAAAATCAATGCAAAAAAGCTCCCTGCATGGCTTAGCCGTTGAGCACCTTCCCATGCGAGTTTTTAGCCGCTTGGACGAGATTCCCTGCAGGGTGTGTTTGCCTTCTCTTCTCACTGCCTTCTCCTCATAATTCCTTGTATCATTACTCTTGATGCTCCAGGACCTCACCCATCGCATTCAACGTGAAAATAATTCCATTCACTCCCAACATTGCGGTGGTTTTGCCGACATCTTCACTGGATATCTTATAAGTGAGAATAAACCCAGAGTCAAGGTAGGCACATCATAACACCTCACTGCTATCGTCAAGACTTGGGGAATTGATATCACTATTCAAGGTTGCAATCAAAGTCTTGCGGTCCAACCACTCTCAACAAGTGATTGACAATGTCCGTGCTTTACACATCGTTTGATTACCCAATTAATTGATCAACATTATAGTGCCTGATCCGAGAAGTGACGATTTGGCATCAATTGAACCACCCGAATATCCTGGGTTTCCTTGGCTTGGTAGTTGATCCTCGAAGACCTGGCTACTCCGCGCTCATCTCCCCTTACTATGAGAAGGGCACAATCAGTGATTATCTCAGGTCGGGCCCGGATAATGTCACGAGACTGTTCCTTGTGTGTCGTTTGTTGTCTTCCTTTTCCGAGGGATCTGGCTGACTTCTGCATAGATTAAGGGTGTCGCTAGCGGCCTGCAATATCTCCATCAACTAGGTGTTGTACATGGGGATCTCACACCAGTGCGCAAATTAGCTGTTTTGTCAACAATCTGAGTCTGACTTGAACTTCGCAGTCCAATATTCTGGTTCGCGACGACGGCCGTCCGCTTCTGAGTGACTTCGGCCAGTCCAAGATTCCCAGTCAGCAAAAATCTGTCCCTGAGCCGGGTGGAGTGGCCCGTTACCAGGCCCCAGAACTTATCCTCAGCGGAACCACAACCACGGCCACTGATGTATATGCCTTTGCATTTGTGTCTTATGAGGTGTGTTTGGTATGCTTTCTTGACTGCCATCCTTGTCAATGATCCTACAGATCTGGACGGGGTTACGACCATTACACGATGTTTCTGATGGACCACCAATTGTTTGTAGCGTCATTTCCAGAGACGCACGACCTGAGCGTCCGAAGCCAGCTCCACCGGGCACAGATTTGCTTTGGGGAACTCTTGAAGGATGCTGGAAGAAAGAGGCTGATGAACGTTTGACTGTGGAAGGCGTAGTAGAAAGACTGACAGAAATAAAGCAGGTGCAAAGGATTCCCTGGCGTGACCCGTCCGTTGGACTCCCTCCTGTCACGATAGAGAGCCGGGGAGGCCAGACACGTTACCGAACTTTAGCCTCCGGTCCTGTGATCCCACTCCTCGAGGGGGATCTCACTATAGTACGATCGCTGGCTGAGCTTTCTTCGTTTCCTTTTGATTCACAAAGTGTATTCTGGAACATTATAGGACATCTGCGCAGGTATCCCACGCTACGGAGAAGGCGCAGCTCATGCTCCCCACTGGGGCACATTTTCTGATGTTTGGATTGGCTGGCTTAGAGAGGGTAACAATGCACCAATGAAGGTAGGCGGCCTGCTTATCACATTATATCGTCAAAAAATGATGCCATGCATGAAGGTCGCCATCAAAGTTCTACGCATAAGGGAGATGATCGTGAGTGCTCCAGGTAGTAATACAAACGAACATACTGAGCAGAATGGTCAGGAGGCGCCCTATCAAACAGAGCTTGATGCCATCCGAAGGGTCAGTTGTATCTTCGACAATCGAGAGTGTCACCCGGTCTGATTCGGTTGGGAAGTGCCTGGATCGCGAAGTTCAAGCATGGAATGGTTTGAGTCATCGCAATATCCTCAAATTTCTTGGTCTTTCCTGGGAGTATGGGCGCCCTGGTTTTCCTGCTCTCATCTCACCTTATTGTGACAATGGGACAATCACCCAGTACCTTGAACGCCATCCAGGGAAGGACAGAATATTTCTGGTGGGCATTTTAGTGTTCTCCGTTGAACCAGATATCTGACAGTATGAAAATCATTGTGGTGTGATACTTAGGTAAAAGGTGTAGCGCATGGCCTTGAATACCTTCACCACAAGAACGTAGTTCATGGGGATCTCAAACCGGTGCATATGCTCGACTTCCAGTTACCCGTGTTTAGATGTCTAAGCTTTCTTGACAACAGAACAATATCCTTATCGACGATTCAGGGAATCCAGTTCTCTGTGACTTTGGTCAATCCAAGGTCCTCGCTTATAAAGGTTTTACTGCCACGAAGGCCACTGGCACATGCCGCTATCAGGCTCCGGAATTTTGGGTTGGAGACATTTGCCCGACGAAAGCAAGCGACGTCTATGCATTCGCGCTCACTTCTTATGAGGTTTGTCCTATTCTCCAGTTCCGAATATTATGCCCACTATGGCGCGGTGCAGATCTGGACAAATGAAGTGCCATACGCTGGCCTCAATGATGCTCATATTATTCTCAATGTTTTAGTGAATAGCATGAGGCCTGCACACCCAGCCTCTTCGGTTCCTGGGGAGGACACCATTTGGCCTATTTTACAAGAGTGTTGGAATACCAATGCGGGCGGTCGACTGACTATGCGAGAAGTGGTAAAGAAATTGGGGTTGTAGGACTACTAGGGATCAACTTGATAGACTTTGAGAACAGTTATCTTTGAATTCCCTATGTCTTATTTTGAGAGCTAGGAAACTCAATGTTCTTAGTGTGGAGCCAGAAATTCGGCTACACGTGAAAATGCGTTTCCTTCATTTCTGGTCCACTATTTCAGAATGTTCTTGAATATTCGCATGACTCATTTAGTGTATGGCATTGTAGGTAGTCTCATGTACTTAAGGAGACCGCCTGCATGCAATACATCCCAGCTCCCTATGGTGGGGATGACTCACCAGATAGTTTTGCTAGTCTTGTCTCATTAGTCTTGTTTCATTAGTCTTGCTTCACTCGTCTCATCTCGAATCGTCGTCGTTATTTTATTTTCTCTTAATCTTACTCTATGAAACCTAGTTCAGAGAAAGGACACTGGCCCCATACCCATCCAACCCCGAACTCACCTCTTCATTAGAACACACCAGAATTGATTCTGAGAATTCAAATGATGATCATCTATGCTGTCAAATAGTAACCCAGCTGCCTCCAGCTTGTGGTGGTTAAAGAGGCTGAAGCACTGAAACATCCAACCATTATTCAGTCTAACTCACTGACATTGAATCACCTCTGACTATGCTGAAGGTTGGAGTGAGATTAGACAGGAAGAGGTAGGGTTTATAGGGTGAACTTCTACCCAGACATGGTTATTCATCTCATTCTGAAGAAGTTGCAATAAAGTACAAGTCATGAAGCACTACACTTGTATGGCATCTTTCATCTTTTTACAGCAAGCCTGTGCCTGACAATTGACCATTCCAGCTCAACATTAACTAGAGACAAGACTGAGGTATTCCACTTTTCCAACCACCCTTCCCATGATTCTAACCCTCCAATCACCCTTGATAATGACTTCATCATCTGTCCCAAGCCCTTCCTCTGCTACCTTGGCTTTTGGTTTGACTGAAGCCTCTCCTTCAAGGAACATGTCTGGTTCTACTGTTATGAACCGTCCCAGCACACCCCGTCACAACCACATCTATAATGCTTTAGTCCACGAGCTTGGACTTCCAAATGCCTCCTGCCACACCACTCAGGATATGCGTATGCCAGATGAAGACCCTGTCTGCTATCATAATGAAGCTTTCGCCAATCGACGCCTTCCTGGCCACACATCCCTATTCTCTCAAGACTGGCTGACGCCCGGCCCACTATTCTACTCGACTGATTGTATGATGACCAAAATCCTCCGCATCACTTGGGAGAATGCTCCCTTTACTCACATCTTCGATCCTGACGGGTTATATGTTCAGACTATCCACAATAACTTCGACTCTGCCTGGGCCCACGGTTGGAAGATGATCCCTTACACTGGAGAGCCAATCGTATTCCTCCATCCCTACATGATGTACCCACCTGAGGTTGTCCCTCACATCATCAAATATGAAGTCGCTTGCGGACTCTACTTTCGAGAAGTAGAAGTCTATCATCTCGACCCTAACTCTGACGAACCTCTGGCCATGCCTCCCTGCAGATTGCAGCTCCCTCTGCTTCACAGTGTTGACTCCAACATCCCTGGCATCGATGACTCAGAACCCGCCAAAGACCCTCCTCCCTATCCACCTCCCTACGTCACTGCAGACGTTTCCTCATCATCATCATCATCGTCATCACCTCACCACAGCATGATTATCATCCATGAGTCAGATTCCTCTGACTCCTCTGACTCACCCCTTGTCAGGAACTTCACCCTTCCCAGTTCTGCCTTGTCTCCCGATTCCTATTCATCCAACTCAAGTGGACAACTTCACCCAGACATGGACTTGTAATATAACTAGTAAATAGTTTCTTTTCTATCTTGTTACAGACATTTCACCTTGTATTCCTGTATCTCGCCTGAACTCTGTCTTGAACAATTTCCTTACTTAGTTAGTTTCCTTTCTTGTCCAGTTCCTATTCTCGTTCTAGTTTCCATTCCTGTCTTGCTCTGCTCCGTAGCTTCGCTTCTATTGACTCTTGGACTCGTAGCATTACTTCGTCATAATTACCTTCTTAGGACATTAGAAGTAAAGCTTAAATAGCCGCTCATGTACTGGAAGCACAAGCTTCCTATATTCTTAAATCTCAGAATATTGCCTTCACTTTATCTCTGGATTGACGTTAGCTCACGATCAGTGTGGTAGTAAACATTCTATTGGTCATACTCTCGACTTATAGATGTTCGACCTCCTGAGTGTACTTAATTGGACACTTGCCTCACCACCTTCTTATCGTGATCCTTCTTGCTAGATCCTAGCACCTCTGTGAACCATCTAGTGAGATAGCCGCCCCCTAGCAAAGCTTAGGTGACTGGTGATAAGGACCAACCTAACATCTACTCCACCAAGGCACTTTCCACAGTTTGCTGCATGTGCATGCTTGGCAATTCCATCTGTGGTCTCTCTCCAATCCACAAGAGACTCCTCTATCATTCATGTGTGGTCCCAATAGCCACATATGGATTCCATCTTTGGTTCAACCACAATGCCAAATACTGCAGATTCATCAAATCCCTCCAGTGCTGATGGGGCAGCAAATGGAATACTATTGGATACTATGCCTACAAGAACCCCCTTTCATCTTCATTTGCAATGTCCCTTCCACATCACTCTCTGAAGGAGAACTGATGGAAGGCCCACCTATTCACAAGGATTGGCTGCTTCTTCATGACCAATCTATCTCAAAACCCAGAGTTATTACCTATATTCAAAGTTCTCTTTGCTTGTTAAACCCAATCATTCACCTGAACATCATATCTTCAATAGACTTTCAGATGTTCTCACTTTCCATCCCTAGTAAACAATACTTCCTTAACTGTTACTTTGAATCCAAAAACTCTTTGTCTATAGACTATCTAGAATCTCAAATTTGGTCATTCCCTAATAACATTCTCTTCACTGGAGGGGACTTCAATACTAGATCACCAGATTGGGATCCTAAATTCATGCACAACTCAGCTAGGGCAGATTTGCTTACAGACATCATGGATATGATTGGCCTCACACAATCATCCCCAATTAGCTACTCACCCATGCATTTCCCTAATGATCCCAATAAATCTGAAACAATCATCAACCTAATCTTCACTACATCCCTGGATGACCTCCCAGCACCAACTCACTCCTACAAACATGATTGGAGAGCCAAATCTGATCATGTCCCACTTTTTACCCACATTCCTTTACCCACAACTATGTACCCCATGATCATCAAACAAACAATCCCCAAAGACTCTGAAGAAGGGGCCATTTTCTTATACAACTGCTCTAGGCACATTAAATCTATCCCCACTATTTTTCAATCTCCAGAAGACATCAATCAATATGCATCCTCCATCCTTTCCATTGTCACAGAAGAATGGAACTCTAATGCTATTGAAGTCAAGATTTGTTGTCAATCTAAACCATGGTGGAATAACCAATGTTCAGACTCACTTCACATGTTCAATTCTCTTTTTTTTTTTTTTTTAAATTGACGTTTATTGCAATAGACTAGCTACTACAAATGGGTGCATGATAGCAGTCCCAATACCGAAACTAGAGATAGGAAAAGAAAGAAAGGAACTAGAGAAAATGAGATACGAGAGTATGTGAACTACACGAGAGAAGTGATACGAAAAGAGAGTGAAACTAACTTAATGAATCGGAGAGAGAAACGAAGAGATTGGGGAAAGATGGGAAGAGATAGGAGCAGGGAGCTAGCTATGATACAGGAGATGATGAGGGAGAAGGCCATCAGTGAACATCTGGGACTCCGTTTCTTGCAAGTCACTCTCTTCTATTGAGGTGGTGGGTGACGAACTCCTCTTGAGTTATAGGTCCTTGAATTTGATCAGCGAATGAAAACACCGTGGGGTTTTGGTCTAGGAACTGTATGACCCAAAAGAAACCGTCACGCTCTCCTACCGGATAGCAGAAACAGGGGCAGTCGTCGAGTAAATGTTCATGAGTCTTGAGTGGCTCGCCACATGGGCAGGAGGTGATATGACGCCCGGGGAAGAAGTGCTGTCGGAAGGTGCCGATGGGCACGTGATTGGTGACACAGCACATGAAGTGTGCGCATAGGTTGGCGTTCTTTCTGAGAGGTGAGTTGAGCCAAGTGCCACCTTTGGCATACTTGGGTTGAAGGGGCTGCAATGTGGGGTTGAGAAGTGGGAGCCAGTTGTGACCACGATAAGTTGGATCGTTCATTTTTTGTTGCCAAAGGGAGAGGCATTTCTGAGTGTAATGGTTGTGAATGAAACCGAGGGAGGTGCAAATGGGTTGACGACGTGGGTTGGGTAGGTGTAGTGATTTAGCGAGGGTGTGTGCTTTGTGATGAATAGACCAGTTAGCAGATGAAGGGATGGACCAAAAGTGGATATGATTAAGAGGAGAGGAAGAGAGCCAGGAATGAAGCAGAGGAGTGACCGCGATGGAGTCTGGATGTGCGCTGTGAGGCCTGTAAGAAAATAAAAGTTTAGCAGATGCGATGGAGTCTGTGAAAACTACGATCGAAGAAGAATTAAGGGTTTGAGAGTGAGAGATAGAAGAAAAGAGTCCAAGACGGAGAGCATAAGATTCGGAATCAGAAGAGGTAACTTCACCACAAGGGTGAATGGCAGAAGAGAGAATATCAGTTTCAGAAGAATTGAAAACAAGAAAAGCGGAAGTGGCAGATAGAGAGGGATTGGTGGGAACGGAGCCATCTGTAGCTACAAGAAGAGAGACGGGGGAGGAGAAAGCCAAGTCATGAGCACGTGAGGCATTGGAAATGTGAAGCGCCATGGCACCTTCTTTCATGTTCAATTCTCACAAACCTAAGAGAATGGACAAACTTCAGACACACTATGAGAAAAGCCAAATGAGCCTTTTTGACAACAAAATTCTCAAGATTTCTAGGGAGAAACAACAACCTTGGGATCTCATGTCATGGATGAAGAAACACAATCTCCCCCCTTCCCAATCCATCCTTCACAAAAGACAGCCATGTGATGAACCTGAGAGCTTATGGAAAGCACTCAATGAAACCTACAATGCAGCATCTAAATGCCCTGTTGGCCTTAGCACAGCCACCTTCACTCCAGAACAATAGGAACAACCATGGCCCCCCTTCTCAACCAAGGAACTGACTTTTTTTTTTTTTAAAAAAAATCTGGGTTTATTGCACTAGAATAGCTAATACAAATGGGTGCATAGTAGCAGTCCCAATACCAAAACTAGAGAAGAAGAGAAAAGAAAGGGAAGGAAAATAGAGAAAATGAAGAGAGTAGGGAGCAGGGAGCTATGTTATGAGACAATGAGTCAAAAAGAAAACCAAGGAACTGACTGATGCCCTACTTCCATGCACTAATTCCTCTGCTCCAGGTCCAGACCATCTTTCATGGGCCCACATCAAACACCTCATGTCTGATGATGTCATCAAATTGAACTTCACTTTATTCACTTCCAGATGTGTTAGATTCCATACTTGGCTGGAATATTTCAAAACATCCAAATCAGTTATCATCCCCAAACTGAACAAACCACATTCCACACCAAAAATGCTCCACCCAATCATCCTCCTCAACACTCTTGGCAAATTGATCAAGAAAATGATCTCTAACTGCCTCCAATTCAAAACAACTCAGTTCGATCTCATCCACCCTCTACAATTTGGTGGCATCATCCATTGTTCTACAGAAGATGCAGGTGTATATGTCACTCATTTAGTCCATTCTGGATGGAAAAGGAACCTTAAAATGAGTGTCCTCACATTTGACATTGCTCAATTTTTCCCATCTATTAATCATGCCTTGTTAATTGAGATTTTACAAAGACATGGCTTTCATTCATTGGTAGTTTCTTTCTTTGCTGACTATCTCATTAACTGCTTCACTATGTACTCATGGAACAATGACTCTTCCCCTCCTTTTCCAGCTTCCATAGGTGTAGGATAAGGCTCAGCTCTTTCTCCTATTCTAACTGCTTTATATCTCTCTCCTTTCATTTATAAATTTTCCAGTGACACTTGCTGTAAACTTCTTTTGTAGATGATGGATTAATTGTCATACAATCAGATCCCTTTCACACAAACTGTAAGCTACTTTCTTCTGTATACTTAGACTGCAAACATATACTAACCTCTATGGGCCTTGCTCTCAAACATGACAAGACTGAGGCCTTTCACTTCTCCAATTGCCCTTGGGTGGAACCTGACCCCAACATCATCATTAACCATCTGGTTGATGGCACACTCATATTCAAGCACAAGTGTTTCCTTAGGTACTTGGGCTTCTACTTTGATTGAGCACTTTCTTTCAAAGAACACATTCAATACTACTCTACCAAGGTGCTATCCACTGTCAAGTGCATGCATTTGCTCAGCAACTCAATCTGTGGCTGTTACAAATATTGCAGACTCTGAGATCACTGAGGAGACTGAGAAGACCAAAGAGCAGTCTTTTGAGGAATGGGACTTGATGAAGTGCATGATGGTCAGCCTCTGGCAGGAAACCACCAAACTCCATCAAACACTCAATTGGGAAATGTGTGAGAAGGTAGACAAAGTGTGTCACTACCACGGAGTATACTTCCCTTGTGATGATGATCTGTGATTGAATGCTGAACTTATCATTTCCATTCTTAGACACTTTCTATATTTGGACTAGGTATAAGTTTCAACTCTCCTGTTGTATTTGTGTCACATCAAATATGTTTGCTCTTGCAGACTTTTATCTATGACATATGCACTCCTCTTCCCATATGCCCTATGCCCTATGCCCTATGCATTCCTTTTCTATGCTTCCCTCTTGATGTTCACCTTCTATGCTACAATTGATCTACTTCCTTACATGGTCATTGGACTTGTATATGTATGCCACCTGGACATGTAGATTAGACAAGTCTAATCTCAATGTGTGTTACCTCTTAGAACTCATGAGATTCCTTGAGCACCAGTAGTGCATTAAGTCTACAACTCTTTGCCCTTGTGGACAGCTTTTCCCTCTCAGGCTTCTTGTCAACATCTTGTCCTATGGAGTGTGTGATCTATACAAGTTCACTGCCTAGAGACAACATGAACAGCCACCCAAGGTTAAACAGAGCAGCTCCTACTGACCTGTATAGGACTAGGACCTCTGCTCATCTCTCTTACAAGGATAGGCTCTGACTTAGGCATTGCTTAGCCAAAGAAGAAACCTTGTAACATTGAGATTAGACTTCCCTTGTGTGCCAATCCCACATTGTAATTCCACCCCAACTACCATTCTCATTGCTCTGCACTGTGTGTGTAGTCACCCCAAGGTTCTCATTGCTTTGTACTGTGCCATCAGGATGTCATTGGTTCTTATTGCTTTGTGCTGTGCCTAAATGACACCAAAACCCCCTCTTCTCGACTGTAATTTGCCCACTTGTTGTTTGGTGGTCTGGCAAGGAAGCCTGTAATATGCCCACTCAACATTTGGTGGTCTGTCAGAAGAAGACCCTCTGACTATAAACTGTGTTGATGTTTGTCAAAGTGAAGCATTTTCAATTGACAGAAATCAAAAAGTGTTCTCAATTAGTGGAAATCAATGACAGTTCTTGATCACCTGAAATTGATGGAAGTTCTCAATCATCTGAAATTGACAGAAGTTCTTGATCATCTGAAATTGATGACCCTCAGTCATTTGACCCTTCTTCTATTTATTCTACCTTATCATCTTCCTGGAGTTCCTCACAGGACAATATTTCCTTTTTCTCTTTGATCCCTATGGAACTTCAATACCTCAATCTTTCATCTGCTCAGATCCAAGAATTGATTCAAGCCCTCACTGAGAGGAATCTTGAATGTCTTTCCACTCCCCCACTCCCCTTGCCATTTCAGGAGAAGCCACCACATTACTGGAATGAGTTAGAGCTCAGGACTCAGACAGCAGTGACAAAACAGCTTGATGATCAGCATCCCCTGTCTCACCCATTGTATCTCCAGCAAGAACAAGGCCACCTAGAAGAGTCAGATCTCTTAACCTTGATGAAGTTGCACCTTGGGAACCACAACTTACTGCCAATATTAGAGGAAGAAGAGAAGCAGCTAGAGAATGAAGACAGCAAATGTTGACCACTGTCACTATCCCTCCCACTGTTGTACAACCACCTCAGCAACTCACTTGACCTCCAAGTGCAGCCTCAATTCCACCCCCATACCAGCAACAACCATCACAACACCCTACTCCCACTCCCCAGCAACCAGTTCAACCCCTGCAACAACTGCAACCACCAGTTCCTAGAATGGACTCCATAGCACCTGTCAACCAAGCTGCCACCTTCACATTTGGAAGTAATATCATGCCCCCAAACTAAAGATTCTTCCAGCAACCCCTCTTCACCAACCCAGTGATTTCTGGACATCAAGCAACTGGAACTGTACAAGGAAATCAGGGAAACCTGCCTCAGACTGGAGCAGCTCAGCCAGCAAACCCACTGCAAGCAGGAAACCCTCACCCACCTCCTAGACCACCTCCACCTGGGCAACCACCCTCAGGACCAGGACAACCAGGTCTGAATACACCACCAGGACCACCAGGAGCACTGCCTCCACCACCACCAGGAGTGCCACCACTGGGACCTCCTGTACCAGGACAACCAGGAGCACCTCCACCAGGATTTGGTTTTCCCTAACAAGTACAAATGCCTACTGCTCCTTCCACACCAAAATATGAGGTACCCCCCATCATATGATGGAGACCTGTGGAAGTACTTGGCATGGAAGCAGCAATGTGCTTTGTACATCATCACCAACCAGCATAAATTCCCTACCAACCATGATACCATCATATTTATGCTCTACTACATTGGAGGAGCAGCAGAACCATGGAAAACAGAATATCTCTGCCAGCACAACTTCAATGGAGTATTACATCTTGGAATGTTCAATGCATTCCAAGACAAGCTCAATAGAGTCTTCCTCCCTTACAACTACACTGAAGACACTCTCCAATGACTCCATGCTCTCAAGCAGAAACAAAGACCAGTGGACCAGTACATCTCTGAATTCAAAGTCCTTGCAACCCAAGCAGGGATGGTCAACCCTCAAGAACTCATCTACCACTTCAGAGAAGGACTGGACTTTGAAATTGGTCTCAAAACCATTGCCCTCAGACCTGGACCAGACATTGATATCTGGTTTGAAGTGGCAAGAGCAGTGGAAGAACAACACTGCATGGAGAACAACTATGAAGCTAGCCATGCCCAAGAACAAACCAATAGAGCTATACCCCAACCAAAGAAGAAGGCATCCTATAATACAAATAGGGACCCACACAGATGCTACTGTCACAAATCTGTGACCCAATCCATGGGTGTGATATGTTATGGATAGTCAACAGATGGATATGCTTGGATAGTGGGTGCATCCAACTATACCGTTGCTCCCATTCAGTAGAAGTACATACCTATGTTATAGTATAGCCAAATGCAAGCATATTTGAGTCAAAAAAGTGTGAAAATATCTAAGAGTGACTTCTATATACAGGGTGTCCATTCTCGGCCATTTTCAGCTGTCTTGACTCTCCTGCAGAAAACATTGCACCATATCTCTCCCAAATCTCAACCTTTTTTCATAAAATTAGGCTCATTTAAGTCGCATTTACCTAGTGAGTACATACATGTATAGATCACTGCATAAAGTGATGCATAAGTCTGTCAAGGCAGTTCTTCCCTATCTTGTCTCTGTTGCAGATACATTAAGTCATATCTCTCTCAAATCTTGGCCGATTTTCATGAAGTTAGGCTCGTTCGAAACACATTCAATCCTCTTCGTGTCCAAATGTGTTGAGTTTTCCACATGGCTGGAACACTTCAAACATTCCACTTCCGTCATTATCCCCAAGCCCAACAAACTGCATTATTCCACTCTGAAAATGTTCCAGCCCATTGTCCTCCTTAACACCCTCAGTAAGTTGATTGAGAAAATGATCTCAGCAAGGATGCAGTTCGAAGCATCCCAACACAACCTAGTTCACCCCCTCCAATTTGGGGGTATTATCCAGCGTTCAACAGAAGACACTGGCATCTATGTTACTCACCTTGTTCACACAGGCTGGAAATGAAAGCTCAAGACCAGCATCATCACCTTCGACGTTGCACAATTCTTCCCATCCACCAATCACTCCATCCTCACTTCCACCCTTCGTCGCCAAGGCTTTAACTCCAACCTTGTTGCTTTCTTTGAAGACTATTTGAAAAATTGTTTCACTACTTACTCTTGGAACAATCACCTCTCCCCCAAATTCTCTGCTTCCATTGGTGTTGGTCAAGGTTCTGCTCTCTCTCCCATCCTTACTGCTCTTTCCCTCTCCCCCTTCATGTATAAATTTTCCAATGACCCCCATTGTAAAATAGTTTCTTTTGTCAATGACGGACTCATTGTAGTCCAATCAGACTCCTTTAGTACTAACTGCTGCCTTCTTTCACAGGTCTACAAAAACTGTGAAGACTACCTCAAACACCTTGGATTTGTTCTCGAAAGAGACAAAACCGAGGCCTTCCACTTTTCCAATCGCCCCTCTCACGATCTAATCCCCCTGTCATCATTGATGACTCCTTCACCATCCACCCCAAACCCTTCCTCCATTACCTCAGCTTCTGGTTCGACAGAAGCCTCTCCTTCAAAGAACACGTCTGCTTCTACTCCACGAAAGCACTTTCCACTGTCTGTTGCATGTGGATGCTCGGCAACTCTGTCCACGGCCTATCCCCCCTCCACAAATGACTCTTATATCGCTCTTGCGTTGTCCCTATTGCTATCTACAGGTTTCACCTGTGGTTCAATTGTAACGCTTGATACTGTGGACTAGTCAAGTCCCTTCAACACATGCAAAGACAAGCCGCTCTCTGGATTACAGGCGCATTCCGCACTACTCCCTCTGGTGGGGTTGAGGCCATTGCTGGTCTCATCCCTATCCAGCTCCATCTCTTCAAACTTGCTAAGCGATGCTCCCTCCGCTTCCACACCCTTCCCCCTTCTCATCCCCTTAAACTCCTCACCCACAATGTCGACCCTCTAGATGCTCGCCAAACCAAACAGCGCTCAACAGCACTTGATTTCATCTCAGACACCCAGCTGGTCACAGACCAATTCCAGCATCTCCACCCTAGTGCCAAACCTGGCCAGTGCTTGCTGGACTTGTTTAGCAATCAAATTAAATTCATCAAATGCCCTGACCCTTCGAAAGAAGGCGCCATGGCTCTTCATATTGCCAACGCTTCCTTTGCTCGAGACTTGGCTTTTTCTTCCCCAGTTTCTCTTTTATTAGCTACAGATGGTTCTGTTCCCACTAATCCCTCTCTATCTGCCACTTCTGCTTTTCTTGTTTTCAATTCCTCTGAAACTGACATTCTCTCTTCCGCCGTTCACCCTTGTGGTGAAGTTACTTCATCTGACTCCGAATCCTATGCTCTCCGCCTCGGTCTCTTTTCATCTATATCTCACTCTCAATCTCTTAACTCCTCTTCGATTGTTGTTTTCACAGACTCTATTGCCTCGGCTAAACTCTTATTTTCTTATAGGCCCCACAGCACACATCTGGACTCTATTGTGGTCACACCTCTTCTCCATTCCTGGCTCTCCTCCTCTCCCCTTAACCACGTCCACTTCTGGTCTATCCCCTTGTCTGCCAACTGGTCTATTCATCACAAGGTGCACACCCTAGCCAAGTCGCTTCGCCTTCCCAACCCACGTTGCCAACCTATCCGCACCTCCCTCGGATTCATTCGAAACCACTACACCCAAAAGTGCCTGTCCATCTGGCAACAGAAAATGAACGATCCGTCCTACCACAGTCACAACTGGCTCTCATTGCTTAACCCTGCATCACAGCCCCTCCAACCCAAGTATGCCAAAGGTGGCACTTGGCTTAATTCGCCTCTTGGCAAGAATGCCAATTTATGTGCACGCTTCACGCACTATGTTACCAATCACATGCCCATCGGTGCCTTCCAACAGCATTTCTTCCCTGGGTGCCATATCACCTCGTGTCCATGCAGCGAGCCTCTTAAAACTCGCAACCATATATTTGATGACTGCCCTCGCTTCTGCTACCTAGTAGGAGAACATGATGGCTTCTACTGGGTCATTCAATTCCTAGACCAGAACCCTGTGGCATTTTCATTCGCTGACCAAATCCAAGGACCCATCACCCAAGAGGAGTTTGCCACCCGCTGCCTCAACAGAAGAGAGCGACTTGCAAGAAATGGAGTCCCAGACATTCACTAAAGGCCTTCCTCCTCCACCACCTGTATCATAGCTAGCTCCCCTGCTTCCTTTCTCTTCCCCTACTCCCTCATCTTTCCTCCAACTCGTTAAGTTAGTTCCTTCTCTCTTATCATCTCACTTCTCTAGCATAGTTCATATACTCCTAGTTTATCTCTTTTCATTACTTTTCTCTTTCGTTTCCTTCTCTCTAGTTTTGGTATTGGGACTGCTATTGTGCACCTGTTTGTATTAGCTAGCCTAGTGCAATAAATGTTGATTTTTTTTTTTTTTTTAAAAAAAAAGAAACACATTCAATCATAGAACAGTCAACCATAAAAATTATGGCATAAAAATGTGACCATAGTCAGTACAAGTACATTTAATTCTTGATCCTTCCCACAAACATATAT